>JASFXW010000193.1:0-84036 GCA_030490835.1 Annona cherimola | reverse complement strand
CGCACGGATGACGGTGCGGCAAGTTATGGCCTTCGGCGCGCGGCGGCGGACGGCCGACGAACCCGATCCCCCTTTGGGCCCCGCGGCGGCCCGAGGCCCTCCCGGCGGACGCGCACGCCCTCCACGGCGATCGGTCGGACGATAAGGAAGTGCGGCATCGTGGGTGCGGAAAAAATGGCATAGCAAAAGGGGTGCAACACGAGGACTTCCCAGGAGGTCACCCATCCTAGTTACTACTCTCGCCCAAGCACGCTTAACTGCGGAGTTCTGATGGGATCCGGTGCATTAGTGCTGGTATGATCGCACCCGTTCAGCTAGCGCTCGAAAATCTACTTGACCTCGACGCGGTCCGAACGCCACCGCCCCCGCCAGGCCGGGTTGACGGGATTTCCGTGCCCGTGCGGCCCGCATGTCGGCGCGGCGGGATGCCCGGAGCGGTGCACTGCCCGCGGATCCGGATTTCAAATGCGGTCCGGCGTGCCGGCGGTCGCCGTTGGAACTTCCGGCGGCGATAATCGAGCGCCGTTGGGCGGTCCAGCGGCGCAGCAGCTGCCCCGCCGTAGGGCCCGTCGTGCTCTTTCCAACGACATGCTGCACGTCCCGCACGGATGACGGTGCGGCAAGTTATGGCCTTCGGCGCGCGGCGCGGACGGCCGACGAACCCGATCCCCCTTTGGGCCCCGCGGCGGCCCGAGGCCCTCCCGGCGGACGCGCACGCGCTCCACGGCGATCGTCGGACGATAAGGAAGTGCGGCATCGTGGGTGCGGAAAAAAATGCAATAGCAAAAGGGGTGCAACACGAGGACTTCCCAGGAGGTCACCCATCCTAGTACTACTCTCGCCCAAGCACGCTTAACTGCGGAGTTCTGATGGGATCCGGTGCATTAGTGCTGGTATGATCGCACCCGTTCAGCTAGCGCTCGAAAATCTACTTGACCTCGACGCGGGCCGAACGCCACCGCCCCCGCCAGGCCGGGTTGACGGGATTTCCGTGCCCGTGCGGCCCGCATGTCGGCGCGGCGGGATGCCCGGAGCGGTGCACAGCCCGCGGATCCGGATTTCAAATGCGGTCCGGCGTGCCGGCGGTCGCCGTTGGAGCTTCCGGCGGCGATAATCGAGCGCCGTTGGGCGGTCCAGCGGCGCAGCGGCTGCCCCGCCGTAGGGCCCGTCGTGCTCTTTCCAACGACATGCTGCACGTCCCGCACGGATGACGGTGCGGCAAGTTATGGCCTTCGGCGCGCGGCGCGGACGGCCGACGAACCCGATCCCCCTTTGGGCCCCGCGGCGGCCCGAGGCCCTCCCGGCGGACGCGCACGCCCTCCACGGCGATCGTCGGACGATAAGGAAGTGCGGCATCGTGGGTGCGGAAAAAATGGCATAGCAAAAGGGGTGCAACACGAGGACTTCCCAGGAGGTCACCCATCCTAGTACTACTCTCGCCCAAGCACGCTTAACTGCGGAGTTCTGATGGGATCCGGTGCATTAGTGCTGGTATGATCGCACCCGTTCAGCTAGCGCTCGAAAATCTACTTGACCTCGACGCGGCCGAACGCCACCGCCCCCCGCCAGGCCGGGTTGACGGGATTTCCGTGCCCGTGCGGCCCGCATGTCGGCGCGGCGGGATGCCCGGAGCGGTGCACAGCCCGCGGATCCGGATTTCAAATGCGGTCCGGCGTGCCGGCGGTCGCCGTTGGAGCTTCCGGCGGCGATAATCGAGCGCCGTTGGGCGGTCCAGCGGCGCAGCGGCTGCCCCGCCGTAGGGCCCGTCGTGCCTCTTTCCAACGACATGCTGCACGTCCCGCACGGATGACGGTGCGGCAAGTTATGGCCTTCGGCGCGCGGCGCGGACGGCCGACGAACCCGATCCCCCTTTGGGCCCCGCGGGGGCCCGAGGCCCTCCCGGCGGACGCGCACGCCCTCCACGGCGATCGTCGGACGATAAGGAAGTGCGGCATCGTGGGTGCGGAAAAAAATGGCATAGCAAAAGGGGTGCAACACGAGGACTTCCCAGGAGGTCACCCATCCTAGTACTACTCTCGCCCAAGCACGCTTAACTGCGGAGTTCTGATGGGATCCGGGTGCATTAGTGCTGGTATGATCGCACCCGTTCAGCTAGCGCTCGAAAATCTACTTGACCTCGACGCGGCCGAACGCCACCGCCCCCGCCAGGCCGGGTTGACGGGATTTTCGTGCCCGTGCGGCCCGCATGTCGGCGCGGCGGGATGCCCGGAGCGGTGCACTGCCCGCGGATCCGGATTTCAAATGCGGTCCGGCGTGCCGGCGGTCGCCGTTGGAGCTTCCGGCGGCGATAATCGAGCGCCGTTGGGCGGTCCAGCGGCGCAGCGGCTGCCCCGCCGTAGGGCCCGTCGTGCTCTTTCCAACGACATGCTGCACGTCCCGCACGGATGACGGTGCGGCAAGTTATGGCGTTCGGCGCGCGGCGCGGACGGCCGACGAACCCGATCCCCCTTTGGGCCCCGCGGGGGCCCGAGGCCCTCCCGGCGGACGCGCACGCCCTCCACGGCGATCGTCGGACGATAAGGAAGTGCGGCATCGTGGGTGCGGAAAAAAATGGCATAGCAAAAGGGGGTGCAACACGAGGACTTCCCAGGAGGTCACCCATCCTAGTACTACTCTCGCCCAAGCACGCTTAACTGCGGAGTTCTGATGGGATCCGGTGCATTAGTGCTGGTATGATCGCACCCGTTCAGCTAGCGCTCGAAAATCTACTTGACCTCGACGCGGCCGAACGCCACCGCCCCCGCCAGGCCGGGTTGACGGGATTTCCGTGCCCGTGCGGCCCGCATGTCGGCGCGGCGGGATGCCCGGAGCGGTGCACAGCCCGCGGATCCGGATTTCAAATGCGGTCCGGCGTGCCGGCGGGTCGCCGTTGGAGCTTCCGGCGGGCGATAATCGAGCGCCGTTGGGCGGTCCAGCGGCGCAGCGGCTGCCCCGCCGTAGGGCCCGTCGTGCTCTTTCCAACGACATGCTGCACGTCCCGCACGGATGACGGTGCGGCAAGTTATGGCCTTCGGCGCGCGGCGCGGACGGCCGACGAACCCGATCCCCCTTTGGGCCCCCGCGGCGGCCCGAGGCCCTCCCGGCGGACGCGCACGCCCTCCACGGCGATCGTCGGACGATAAGGAAGTGCGGCATCGTGGGTGCGGAAAAAATGGCATAGCAAAAGGGGTGCAACACGAGGACTTCCCAGGAGGTCACCCATCCTAGTACTACTCTCGCCCAAGCACGCTTAACTGCGGAGTTCTGATGGGATCCGGTGCATTAGTGCTGGTATGATCGCACCCGTTCAGCTAGCGCTCGAAAATCTACTTGACCTCGACGCGGCCGAACGCCACCGCCCCCGCCAGGCCGGGTTGACGGGATTTCCGTGCCCGTGCGGCCCGCATGTCGGCGCGGCGGGATGCCCGGAGCGGTGCACTGCCCGCGGATCCGGATTTCAAATGCGGTCCGGCGTGCCGGCGGTCGCCGTTGGAACTTCCGGCGGCGATAATCGAGCGCCGTTGGGCGGTCCAGCGGCGCAGCAGCTGCCCCGCCGTAGGGCCCGTCGTGCTCTTTCCAACGACATGCTGCACGTCCCGCACGGATGACGGTGCGGCAAGTTATGGCCTTCGGCGCGCGGCGCGGACGGCCGACGAACCCGATCCCCCTTTGGGCCCCGCGGCGGCCCGAGGCCCTCCCGGCGGACGCGCACGCGCTCCACGGCGATCGTCGGACGATAAGGAAGTGCGGCATCGTGGGTGCGGAAAAAAATGCAATAGCAAAAGGGGTGCAACACGAGGACTTCCCAGGAGGTCACCCATCCTAGTACTACTCTCGCCCAAGCACGCTTAACTGCGGAGTTCTGATGGGATCCGGTGCATTAGTGCTGGTATGATCGCACCCGTTCAGCTAGCGCTCGAAAATCTACTTGACCTCGACGCGGGCCGAACGCCACCGCCCCCGCCAGGCCGGGTTGACGGGATTTCCGTGCCCGTGCGGCCCGCATGTCGGCGCGGCGGGATGCCCGGAGCGGTGCACAGCCCGCGGATCCGGATTTCAAATGCGGTCCGGCGTGCCGGCGGTCGCCGTTGGAGCTTCCGGCGGCGATAATCGAGCGCCGTTGGGCGGTCCAGCGGCGCAGCGGCTGCCCCGCCGTAGGGCCCGTCGTGCTCTTTCCAACGACATGCTGCACGTCCCGCACGGATGACGGTGCGGCAAGTTATGGCCTTCGGCGCGCGGCGCGGACGGCCGACGAACCCGATCCCCCTTTGGGCCCCGCGGCGGCCCGAGGCCCTCCCGGCGGACGCGCACGCCCTCCACGGCGATCGTCGGACGATAAGGAAGTGCGGCATCGTGGGTGCGGAAAAAATGGCATAGCAAAAGGGGTGCAACACGAGGACTTCCCAGGAGGTCACCCATCCTAGTACTACTCTCGCCCAAGCACGCTTAACTGCGGAGTTCTGATGGGATCCGGTGCATTAGTGCTGGTATGATCGCACCCGTTCAGCTAGCGCTCGAAAATCTACTTGACCTCGACGCGGCCGAACGCCACCGCCCCCGCCAGGCCGGGTTGACGGGATTTCCGTGCCCGTGCGGCCCGCATGTCGGCGCGGCGGGATGCCCGGAGCGGTGCACAGCCCGCGGATCCGGATTTCAAATGCGGTCCGGCGTGCCGGCGGTCGCCGTTGGAGCTTCCGGCGGCGATAATCGAGCGCCGTTGGGCGGTCCAGCGGCGCAGCGGCTGCCCCGCCGTAGGGCCCGTCGTGCTCTTTCCAACGACATGCTGCACGTCCCGCACGGATGACGGTGCGGCAAGTTATGGCCTTCGGCGCGCGGCGCGGACGGCCGACGAACCCGATCCCCCTTTGGGCCCCGCGGGGGCCCGAGGCCCTCCCGGCGGACGCGCACGCCCTCCACGGCGATCGTCGGACGATAAGGAAGTGCGGCATCGTGGGTGCGGAAAAAAATGGCATAGCAAAAGGGGTGCAACACGAGGACTTCCCAGGAGGTCACCCATCCTAGTACTACTCTCGCCCAAGCACGCTTAACTGCGGAGTTCTGATGGGATCCGGTGCATTAGTGCTGGTATGATCGCACCCGTTCAGCTAGCGCTCGAAAATCTACTTGACCTCGACGCGGCCGAACGCCACCGCCCCCGCCAGGCCGGGTTGACGGGATTTCCGTGCCCGTGCGGCCCGCATGTCGGCGCGGCGGGATGCCCGGAGCGGTGCACAGCCCGCGGATCCGGATTTCAAATGCGGTCCGGCGTGCCGGCGGTCGCCGTTGGAGCTTCCGGCGGCGATAATCGAGCGCCGTTGGGCGGTCCAGCGGCGCAGCGGCTGCCCCGCCGTAGGGCCCGTCGTGCTCTTTCCAACGACATGCTGCACGTCCCGCACGGATGACGGTGCGGCAAGTTATAGCCTTCGGCGCGCGGCGCGGACGGCCGACGAACCCGATCCCCCTTTGGGCCCCGCGGCGGCCCGAGGCCCTCCCGGCGGACGCGCACGCCCTCCACGGCGATCGTCGGACGATAAGGAAGTGCGGCATCGTGGGTGCGGAAAAAATGGCATAGCAAAAGGGGTGCAACACGAGGACTTCCCAGGAGGTCACCCATCCTAGTACTACTCTCGCCCAAGCACGCTTAACTGCGGAGTTCTGATGGGATCCGGTGCATTAGTGCTGGTATGATCGCACCCGTTCAGCTAGCGCTCGAAAATCTACTTGACCTCGACGCGGGCCGAACGCCACCGCCCCCGCCAGGCCGGGTTGACGGGATTTCCGTGCCCGTGCGGCCCGCATGTCGGCGCGGCGGGATGCCCGGAGCGGTGCACTGCCCGCGGATCCGGATTTCAAATGCGGTCCGGCGTGCCGGCGGTCGCCGTTGGAACTTCCGGCGGCGATAATCGAGCGCCGTTGGGCGGTCCAGCGGCGCAGCAGCTGCCCCGCCGTAGGGCCCGTCGTGCTCTTTCCAACGACATGCTGCACGTCCCGCACGGATGACGGTGCGGCAAGTTATGGCCTTCGGCGCGCGGCGCGGACGGCCGACGAACCCGATCCCCCTTTGGGCCCCGCGGCGGCCCGAGGCCCTCCCGGCGGACGCGCACGCGCTCCACGGCGATCGTCGGACGATAAGGAAGTGCGGCATCGTGGGTGCGGAAAAAAATGCAATAGCAAAAGGGGTGCAACACGAGGACTTCCCAGGAGGTCACCCATCCTAGTACTACTCTCGCCCAAGCACGCTTAACTGCGGAGTTCTGATGGGATCCGGTGCATTAGTGCTGGTATGATCGCACCCGTTCAGCTAGCGCTCGAAAATCTACTTGACCTCGACGCGGCCGAACGCCACCGCCCCCGCCAGGCCGGGTTGACGGGATTTCCGTGCCCGTGCGGCCCGCATGTCGGCGCGGCGGGATGCCCGGAGCGGTGCACAGCCCGCGGATCCGGATTTCAAATGCGGTCCGGCGTGTCGGCGGTCGCCGTTGGAGCTTCCGGCGGCGATAATCGAGCGCCGTTGGGCGGTCCAGCGGCGCAGCGGCTGCCCCGCCGTAGGGCCCGTCGTGCTCTTTCCAACGACATGCTGCACGTCCCGCACGGATGACGGTGCGGCAAGTTATGGCCTTCGGCGCGCGGCGCGGACGGCCGACGAACCCGATCCCCCTTTGGGCCCCGCGGCGGCCCGAGGCCCTCCCGGCGGACGCGCACGCCCTCCACGGCGATCGTCGGACGATAAGGAAGTGCGGCATCGTGGGTGCGGAAAAAATGGCATAGCAAAAGGGGTGCAACACGAGGACTTCCCAGGAGGTCACCCATCCTAGTACTACTCTCGCCCAAGCACGCTTAACTGCGGAGTTCTGATGGGATCCGGTGCATTAGTGCTGGTATGATCGCACCCGTTCAGCTAGCGCTCGAAAATCTACTTGACCTCGACGCGGCCGAACGCCACCGCCCCCGCCAGGCCGGGTTGACGGGATTTCCGTGCCCGTGCGGCCCGCATGTCGGCGCGGCGGGATGCCCGGAGCGGTGCACTGCCCGCGGATCCGGATTTCAAATGCGGTCCGGCGTGCCGGCGGTCGCCGTTGGAACTTCCGGCGGCGATAATCGAGCGCCGTTGGGCGGTCCAGCGGCGCAGCAGCTGCCCCGCCGTAGGGCCCGTCGTGCTCTTTCCAACGACATGCTGCACGTCCCGCACGGATGACGGTGCGGCAAGTTATGGCCTTCGGCGCGCGGCGCGGACGGCCGACGAACCCGATCCCCCTTTGGGCCCCGCGGCGGCCCGAGGCCCTCCCGGCGGACGCGCACGCCCTCCACGGCGATCGTCGGACGATAAGGAAGTGCGGCATCGTGGGTGCGGAAAAAATGGCATAGCAAAAGGGGTGCAACACGAGGACTTCCCAGGAGGTCACCCATCCTAGTACTACTCTCGCCCAAGCACGCTTAACTGCGGAGTTCTGATGGGATCCGGTGCATTAGTGCTGGTATGATCGCACCCGTTCAGCTAGCGCTCGAAAATCTACTTGACCTCGACGCGGCCGAACGCCACCGCCCCCGCCAGGCCGGGTTGACGGGATTTTCGTGCCCGTGCGGCCCGCATGTCGGCGCGGCGGGATGCCCGGAGCGGTGCACTGCCCGCGGATCCGGATTTCAAATGCGGTCCGGCGTGCCGGCGGTCGCCGTTGGAGCTTCCGGCGGCGATAATCGAGCGCCGTTGGGCGGTCCAGCGGCGCAGCGGCTGCCCCGCCGTAGGGCCCGTCGTGCTCTTTCCAACGACATGCTGCACGTCCCGCACGGATGACGGTGCGGCAAGTTATGGCCTTCGGCGCGCGGCGCGGACGGCCGACGAACCCGATCCCCCTTTGGGCCCCGCGGGGGCCTGAGGCCCTCCCGGCGGACGCGCACGCCCTCCACGGCGATCGTCGGACGATAAGGAAGTGCGGCATCGTGGGTGCGGAAAAAAATGGCATAGCAAAAGGGGTGCAACACGAGGACTTCCCAGGAGGTCACCCATCCTAGTACTACTCTCGCCCAAGCACGCTTAACTGCGGAGTTCTGATGGGATCCGGTGCATTAGTGCTGGTATGATCGCACCCGTTCAGCTAGCGCTCGAAAATCTACTTGACCTCGACGCGGCCGAACGCCACCGCCCCCGCCAGGCCGGGTTGACGGGATTTCCGTGCCCGTGCGGCCCGCATGTCGGCGCGGCGGGATGCCCGGAGCGGTGCACTGCCCGCGGATCCGGATTTCAAATGCGGTCCGGCGTGCCGGCGGTCGCCGTTGGAACTTCCGGCGGCGATAATCGAGCGCCGTTGGGCGGTCCAGCGGCGCAGCAGCTGCCCCGCCGTAGGGCCCGTCGTGCTCTTTCCAACGACATGCTGCACGTCCCGCACGGATGACGGTGCGGCAAGTTATGGCCTTCGGCGCGCGGCGCGGACGGCCGACGAACCCGATCCCCCTTTGGGCCCCGCGGCGGCCCGAGGCCCTCCCGGCGGACGCGCACGCGCTCCACGGCGATCGTCGGACGATAAGGAAGTGCGGCATCGTGGGTGCGGAAAAAAATGCAATAGCAAAAGGGGTGCAACACGAGGACTTCCCAGGAGGTCACCCATCCTAGTACTACTCTCGCCCAAGCACGCTTAACTGCGGAGTTCTGATGGGATCCTGTGCATTAGTGCTGGTATGATCGCACCCGTTCAGCTAGCGCTCGAAAATCTACTTGACCTCGACGCGGCCGAACGCCACCGCCCCCGCCAGGCCGGGTTGACGGGATTTCCGTGCCCGAGCGGCCCGCATGTCGGCGCGGCGGGATGCCCGGAGCGGTGCACTGCCCGCGGATCCGGATTTCAAATGCGGTCCGGCGTGCCGGCGGTCGCCGTTGGAGCTTCCGGCGGCGATAATCGAGCGCCGTTGGGCGGTCCAGCGGCGCAGCGGATGCCCCGCCGTAGGGCCCGTCGTGCTCTTTCCAACGACATGCTGCACGTCCCGCACGGATGACGGTGCGGCAAGTTATGGCCTTCGGCGCGCGGCGCGGACGGCCGACGAACCCGATCCCCCTTTGGGCCCCGCGGCGGCCCGAGGCCCTCCCGGCGGACGCGCACGCCCTCCACGGCGATCGTCGGACGATAAGGAAGTGCGGCATCGTGGGTGCGGAAAAAATGGCATAGCAAAAGGGGTGCAACACGAGGACTTCCCAGGAGGTCACCCATCCTAGTACTACTCTCGCCCAAGCACGCTTAACTGCGGAGTTCTGATGGGATCCGGTGCATTAGTGCTGGTATGATCGCACCCGTTCAGCTAGCGCTCGAAAATCTACTTGACCTCGACGCGGCCGAACGCCACCGCCCCCGCCAGGCCGGGTTGACGGGATTTCCGTGCCCGTGCGGCCCGCATGTCGGCGCGGCGGGATGCCCGGAGCGGTGCACTGCCCGCGGATCCGGATTTCAAATGCGGTCCGGCGTGCCGGCGGTCGCCGTTGGAACTTCCGGCGGCGATAATCGAGCGCCGTTGGGCGGTCCAGCGGCGCAGCAGCTGCCCCGCCGTAGGGCCCGTCGTGCTCTTTCCAACGACATGCTGCACGTCCCGCACGGATGACGGTGCGGCAAGTTATGGCCTTCGGCGCGCGGCGCGGACGGCCGACGAACCCGATCCCCCTTTGGGCCCCGCGGCGGCCCGAGGCCCTCCCGGCGGACGCGCACGCGCTCCACGGCGATCGTCGGACGATAAGGAAGTGCGGCATCGTGGGTGCGGAAAAAAATGCAATAGCAAAAGGGGTGCAACACGAGGACTTCCCAGGAGGTCACCCATCCTAGTACTACTCTCGCCCAAGCACGCTTAACTGCGGAGTTCTGATGGGATCCGGTGCATTAGTGCTGGTATGATCGCACCCGTTCAGCTAGCGCTCGAAAATCTACTTGACCTCGACGCGGCCGAACGCCACCGCCCCCGCCAGGCCGGGTTGACGGGATTTCCGTGCCCGAGCGGCCCGCATGTCGGCGCGGCGGGATGCCCGGAGCGGTGCACTGCCCGCGGATCCGGATTTCAAATGCGGTCCGGCGTGCCGGCGGTCGCCGTTGGAGCTTCCGGCGGCGATAATCGAGCGCCGTTGGGCGGTCCAGCGGCGCAGCGGCTGCCCCGCCGTAGGGCCCGTCGTGCTCTTTCCAACGACATGCTGCACGTCCCGCACGGATGACGGTGCGGCAAGTTATGGCCTTCGGCGCGCGGCGCGGACGGCCGACGAACCCGATCCCCCTTTGGGCCCCGCGGCGGCCCGAGGCCCTCCCGGCGGACGCGCACGCCCTCCACGGCGATCGTCGGACGATAAGGAAGTGCGGCATCGTGGGTGCGGAAAAAATGGCATAGCAAAAGGGGTGCAACACGAGGACTTCCCAGGAGGTCACCCATCCTAGTACTACTCTCGCCCAAGCACGCTTAACTGCGGAGTTCTGATGGGATCCGGTGCATTAGTGCTGGTATGATCGCACCCGTTCAGCTAGCGCTCGAAAATCTACTTGACCTCGACGCGGCCGAACGCCACCGCCCCCGCCAGGCCGGGTTGACGGGATTTCCGTGCCCGTGCGGCCCGCATGTCGGCGCGGCGGGATGCCCGGAGCGGTGCACTGCCCGCGGATCCGGATTTCAAATGCGGTCCGGCGTGCCGGCGGTCGCCGTTGGAACTTCCGGCGGCGATAATCGAGCGCCGTTGGGCGGTCCAGCGGCGCAGCAGCTGCCCCGCCGTAGGGCCCGTCGTGCTCTTTCCAACGACATGCTGCACGTCCCGCACGGATGACGGTGCGGCAAGTTATGGCCTTCGGCGCGCGGCGCGGACAGCCGACGAACCCGATCCCCCTTTGGGCCCCGCGGCGGCCCGAGGCCCTCCCGGCGGACGCGCACGCGCTCCACGGCGATCGTCGGACGATAAGGAAGTGCGGCATCGTGGGTGCGGAAAAAAATGCAATAGCAAAAGGGGTGCAACACGAGGACTTCCCAGGAGGTCACCCATCCTAGTACTACTCTCGCCCAAGCACGCTTAACTGCGGAGTTCTGATGGGATCCGGTGCATTAGTGCTGGTATGATCGCACCCGTTCAGCTAGCGCTCGAAAATCTACTTGACCTCGACGCGGCCGAACGCCACCGCCCCCGCCAGGCCGGGTTGACGGGATTTCCGTGCCCGTGCGGCCCGCATGTCGGCGCGGCGGGATGCCCGGAGCGGTGCACAGCCCGCGGATCCGGATTTCAAATGCGGTCCGGCGTGCCGGCGGTCGCCGTTGGAGCTTCCGGCGGCGATAATCGAGCGCCGTTGGGCGGTCCAGCGGCGCAGCGGCTGCCCCGCCGTAGGGCCCGTCGTGCTCTTTCCAACGACATGCTGCACGTCCCGCACGGATGACGGTGCGGCAAGTTATGGCCTTCGGCGCGCGGCGCGGACGGCCGACGAACCCGATCCCCCTTTGGGCCCCGCGGCGGCCCGAGGCCCTCCCGGCGGACGCGCACGCCCTCCACGGCGATCGTCGGACGATAAGGAAGTGCGGCATCGTGGGTGCGGAAAAAATGGCATAGCAAAAGGGGTGCAACACGAGGACTTCCCAGGAGGTCACCCATCCTAGTACTACTCTCGCCCAAGCACGCTTAACTGCGGAGTTCTGATGGGATCCGGTGCATTAGTGCTGGTATGATCGCACCCGTTCAGCTAGCGCTCGAAAATCTACTTGACCTCGACGCGGCCGAACGCCACCGCCCCCGCCAGGCCGGGTTGACGGGATTTCCGTGCCCGTGCGGCCCGCATGTCGGCGCGGCGGGATGCCCGGAGCGGTGCACAGCCCGCGGATCCGGATTTCAAATGCGGTCCGGCGTGCCGGCGGTCGCCGTTGGAGCTTCCGGCGGCGATAATCGAGCGCCGTTGGGCGGTCCAGCGGCGCAGCGGCTGCCCCGCCGTAGGGCCCGTCGTGCTCTTTCCAACGACATGCTGCACGTCCCGCACGGATGACGGTGCGGCAAGTTATGGCCTTCGGCGCGCGGCGCGGACGGCCAACGAACCCGATCCCCCTTTGGGCCCCGCGGGGGCCCGAGGCCCTCCCGGCGGACGCGCACGCCCTCCACGGCGATCGTCGGACGATAAGGAAGTGCGGCATCGTGGGTGCGGAAAAAAATGGCATAGCAAAAGGGGTGCAACACGAGGACTTCCCAGGAGGTCACCCATCCTAGTACTACTCTCGCCCAAGCACGCTTAACTGCGGAGTTCTGATGGGATCCGGTGCATTAGTGCTGGTATGATCGCACCCGTTCAGCTAGCGCTCGAAAATCTACTTGACCTCGACGCGGCCGAACGCCACCGCCCCCGCCAGGCCGGGTTGACGGGATTTCCGTGCCCGTGCGGCCCGCATGTCGGCGCGGCGGGATGCCCGGAGCGGTGCACAGCCCGCGGATCCGGATTTCAAATGCGGTCCGGCGTGCCGGCGGTCGCCGTTGGAGCTTCCGGCGGTGATAATCGAGCGCCGTTGGGCGGTCCAGCGGCGCAGCGGCTGCCCCGCCGTAGGGCCCGTCGTGCTCTTTCCAACGACATGCTGCACGTCCCGCACGGATGACGGTGCGGCAAGTTATAGCCTTCGGCGCGCGGCGCGGACGGCCGACGAACCCGATCCCCCTTTGGGCCCCGCGGCGGCCCGAGGCCCTCCCGGCGGACGCGCACGCCCTCCACGGCGATCGTCGGACGATAAGGAAGTGCGGCATCGTGGGTGCGGAAAAAATGGCATAGCAAAAGGGGTGCAACACGAGGACTTCCCAGGAGGTCACCCATCCTAGTACTACTCTCGCCCAAGCACGCTTAACTGCGGAGTTCTGATGGGATCCGGTGCATTAGTGCTGGTATGATCGCACCCGTTCAGCTAGCGCTCGAAAATCTACTTGACCTCGACGCGGCCGAACGCCACCGCCCCCGCCAGGCCGGGTTGACGGGATTTCCGTGCCCGTGCGGCCCGCATGTCGGCGCGGCGGGATGCCCGGAGCGGTGCACTGCCCGCGGATCCGGATTTCAAATGCGGTCCGGCGTGCCGGCGGTCGCCGTTGGAACTTCCGGCGGCGATAATCGAGCGCCGTTGGGCGGTCCAGCGGCGCAGCAGCTGCCCCGCCGTAGGGCCCGTCGTGCTCTTTCCAACGACATGCTGCACGTCCCGCACGGATGACGGTGCGGCAAGTTATGGCCTTCGGCGCGCGGCGCGGACGGCCGACGAACCCGATCCCCCTTTGGGCCCCGCGGCGGCCCGAGGCCCTCCCGGCGGACGCGCACGCGCTCCACGGCGATCGTCGGACGATAAGGAAGTGCGGCATCGTGGGTGCGGAAAAAAATGCAATAGCAAAAGGGGTGCAACACGAGGACTTCCCAGGAGGTCACCCATCCTAGTACTACTCTCGCCCAAGCACGCTTAACTGCGGAGTTCTGATGGGATCCGGTGCATTAGTGCTGGTATGATCGCACCCGTTCAGCTAGCGCTCGAAAATCTACTTGACCTCGACGCGGCCGAACGCCACCGCCCCCGCCAGGCCGGGTTGACGGGATTTCCGTGCCCGTGCGGCCCGCATGTCGGCGCGGCGGGATGCCCGGAGCGGTGCACAGCCCGCGGATCCGGATTTCAAATGCGGTCCGGCGTGTCGGCGGTCGCCGTTGGAGCTTCCGGCGGCGATAATCGAGCGCCGTTGGGCGGTCCAGCGGCGCAGCGGCTGCCCCGCCGTAGGGCCCGTCGTGCTCTTTCCAACGACATGCTGCACGTCCCGCACGGATGACGGTGCGGCAAGTTATGGCCTTCGGCGCGCGGCGCGGACGGCCGACGAACCCGATCCCCCTTTGGGCCCCGCGGCGGCCCGAGGCCCTCCCGGCGGACGCGCACGCCCTCCACGGCGATCGTCGGACGATAAGGAAGTGCGGCATCGTGGGTGCGGAAAAAATGGCATAGCAAAAGGGGTGCAACACGAGGACTTCCCAGGAGGTCACCCATCCTAGTACTACTCTCGCCCAAGCACGCTTAACTGCGGAGTTCTGATGGGATCCGGTGCATTAGTGCTGGTATGATCGCACCCGTTCAGCTAGCGCTCGAAAATCTACTTGACCTCGACGCGGCCGAACGCCACCGCCCCCGCCAGGCCGGGTTGACGGGATTTCCGTGCCCGTGCGGCCCGCATGTCGGCGCGGCGGGATGCCCGGAGCGGTGCACTGCCCGCGGATCCGGATTTCAAATGCGGTCCGGCGTGCCGGCGGTCGCCGTTGGAACTTCCGGCGGCGATAATCGAGCGCCGTTGGGCGGTCCAGCGGCGCAGCAGCTGCCCCGCCGTAGGGCCCGTCGTGCTCTTTCCAACGACATGCTGCACGTCCCGCACGGATGACGGTGCGGCAAGTTATGGCGTTCGGCGCGCGGCGCGGACGGCCGACGAACCCGATCCCCCTTTGGGCCCCGCGGCGGCCCGAGGCCCTCCCGGCGGACGCGCACGCCCTCCACGGCGATCGTCGGACGATAAGGAAGTGCGGCATCGTGGGTGCGGAAAAAATGGCATAGCAAAAGGGGTGCAACACGAGGACTTCCCAGGAGGTCACCCATCCTAGTACTACTCTCGCCCAAGCACGCTTAACTGCGGAGTTCTGATGGGATCCGGTGCATTAGTGCTGGTATGATCGCACCCGTTCAGCTAGCGCTCGAAAATCTACTTGACCTCGACGCGGCCGAACGCCACCGCCCCCGCCAGGCCGGGTTGACGGGATTTTCGTGCCCGTGCGGCCCGCATGTCGGCGCGGCGGGATGCCCGGAGCGGTGCACTGCCCGCGGATCCGGATTTCAAATGCGGTCCGGCGTGCCGGCGGTCGCCGTTGGAGCTTCCGGCGGCGATAATCGAGCGCCGTTGGGCGGTCCAGCGGCGCAGCGGCTGCCCCGCCGTAGGGCCCGTCGTGCTCTTTCCAACGACATGCTGCACGTCCCGCACGGATGACGGTGCGGCAAGTTATGGCCTTCGGCGCGCGGCGCGGACGGCCGACGAACCCGATCCCCCTTTGGGCCCCGCGGGGGCCTGAGGCCCTCCCGGCGGACGCGCACGCCCTCCACGGCGATCGTCGGACGATAAGGAAGTGCGGCATCTTGGGTGCGGAAAAAAATGGCATAGCAAAAGGGGTGCAACACGAGGACTTCCCAGGAGGTCACCCATCCTAGTACTACTCTCGCCCAAGCACGCTTAACTGCGGAGTTCTGATGGGATCCGGTGCATTAGTGCTGGTATGATCGCACCCGTTCAGCTAGCGCTCGAAAATCTACTTGACCTCGACGCGGCCGAACGCCACCGCCCCCGCCAGGCCGGGTTGACGGGATTTCCGTGCCCGTGCGGCCCGCATGTCGGCGCGGCGGGATGCCCGGAGCGGTGCACTGCCCGCGGATCCGGATTTCAAATGCGGTCCGGCGTGCCGGCGGTCGCCGTTGGAACTTCCGGCGGCGATAATCGAGCGCCGTTGGGCGGTCCAGCGGCGCAGCAGCTGCCCCGCCGTAGGGCCCGTCGTGCTCTTTCCAACGACATGCTGCACGTCCCGCACGGATGACGGTGCGGCAAGTTATGGCCTTCGGCGCGCGGCGCGGACGGCCGACGAACCCGATCCCCCTTTGGGCCCCGCGGCGGCCCGAGGCCCTCCCGGCGGACGCGCACGCGCTCCACGGCGATCGTCGGACGATAAGGAAGTGCGGCATCGTGGGTGCGGAAAAAAATGCAATAGCAAAAGGGGTGCAACACGAGGACTTCCCAGGAGGTCACCCATCCTAGTACTACTCTCGCCCAAGCACGCTTAACTGCGGAGTTCTGATGGGATCCTGTGCATTAGTGCTGGTATGATCGCACCCGTTCAGCTAGCGCTCGAAAATCTACTTGACCTCGACGCGGCCGAACGCCACCGCCCCCGCCAGGCCGGGTTGACGGGATTTCCGTGCCCGAGCGGCCCGCATGTCGGCGCGGCGGGATGCCCGGAGCGGTGCACTGCCCGCGGATCCGGATTTCAAATGCGGTCCGGCGTGCCGGCGGTCGCCGTTGGAGCTTCCGGCGGCGATAATCGAGCGCCGTTGGGCGGTCCAGCGGCGCAGCGGATGCCCCGCCGTAGGGCCCGTCGTGCTCTTTCCAACGACATGCTGCACGTCCCGCACGGATGACGGTGCGGCAAGTTATGGCCTTCGGCGCGCGGCGCGGACGGCCGCCGAACCCGATCCCCCTTTGGGCCCCGCGGCGGCCCGAGGCCCTCCCGGCGGACGCGCACGCCCTCCACGGCGATCGTCGGACGATAAGGAAGTGCGGCATCGTGGGTGCGGAAAAAAATGGCATAGCAAAAGGGGTGCAACACGAGGACTTCCCAGGAGGTCACCCATCCTAGTACTACTCTCGCCCAAGCACGCTTAACTGCGGAGTTCTGATGGGATCCGGTGCATTAGTGCTGGTATGATCGCACCCGTTCAGCTAGCGCTCGAAAATCTACTTGACCTCGACGCGGCCGAACGCCACCGCCCCCGCCAGGCCGGGTTGACGGGATTTCCGTGCCCGTGCGGCCCGCATGTCGGCGCGGCGGGATGCCCGGAGCGGTGCACTGCCCGCGGATCCGGATTTCAAATGCGGTCCGGCGTGCCGGCGGTCGCCGTTGGAACTTCCGGCGGCGATAATCGAGCGCCGTTGGGCGGTCCAGCGGCGCAGCAGCTGCCCCGCCGTAGGGCCCGTCGTGCTCTTTCCAACGACATGCTGCACGTCCCGCACGGATGACGGTGCGGCAAGTTATGGCCTTCGGCGCGCGGCGCGGACGGCCGACGAACCCGATCCCCCTTTGGGCCCCGCGGGGGCCCGAGGCCCTCCCGGCGGACGCGCACGCCCTCCACGGCGATCGTCGGACGATAAGGAAGTGCGGCATCGTGGGTGCGGAAAAAAATGGCATAGCAAAAGGGGTGCAACACGAGGACTTCCCAGGAGGTCACCCATCCTAGTACTACTCTCGCCCAAGCACGCTTAACTGCGGAGTTCTGATGGGATCCGGTGCATTAGTGCTGGTATGATCGCACCCGTTCAGCTAGCGCTCGAAAATCTACTTGACCTCGACGCGGCCGAACGCCACCGCCCCCGCCAGGCCGGGTTGACGGGATTTTCGTGCCCGTGCGGCCCGCATGTCGGCGCGGCGGGATGCCCGGAGCGGTGCACTGCCCGCGGATCCGGATTTCAAATGCGGTCCGGCGTGCCGGCGGTCGCCGTTGGAGCTTCCGGCGGCGATAATCGAGCGCCGTTGGGCGGTCCAGCGGCGCAGCGGCTGCCCCGCCGTAGGGCCCGTCGTGCTCTTTCCAACGACATGCTGCACGTCCCGCACGGATGACGGTGCGGCAAGTTATGGCCTTCGGCGCGCGGCGCGGACGGCCGACGAACCCGATCCCCCTTTGGGCCCCGCGGGGGCCCGAGGCCCTCCCGGCGGACGCGCACGCCCTCCACGGCGATCGTCGGACGATAAGGAAGTGCGGCATCGTGGGTGCGGAAAAAAATGGCATAGCAAAAGGGGTGCAACACGAGGACTTCCCAGGAGGTCACCCATCCTAGTACTACTCTCGCCCAAGCACGCTTAACTGCGGAGTTCTGATGGGATCCGGTGCATTAGTGCTGGTATGATCGCACCCGTTCAGCTAGCGCTCGAAAATCTACTTGACCTCGACGCGGCCGAACGCCACCGCCCCCGCCAGGCCGGGTTGACGGGATTTCCGTGCCCGTGCGGCCCGCATGTCGGCGCGGCGGGATGCCCGGAGCGGTGCACAGCCCGCGGATCCGGATTTCAAATGCGGTCCGGCGTGCCGGCGGTCGCCGTTGGAGCTTCCGGCGGCGATAATCGAGCGCCGTTGGGCGGTCCAGCGGCGCAGCGGCTGCCCCGCCGTAGGGCCCGTCGTGCTCTTTCCAACGACATGCTGCACGTCCCGCACGGATGACGGTGCGGCAAGTTATGGCCTTCGGCGCGCGGCGCGGACGGCCGACGAACCCGATCCCCCTTTGGGCCCCGCGGCGGCCCGAGGCCCTCCCGGCGGACGCGCACGCCCTCCACGGCGATCGTCGGACGATAAGGAAGTGCGGCATCGTGGGTGCGGAAAAAATGGCATAGCAAAAGGGGTGCAACACGAGGACTTCCCAGGAGGTCACCCATCCTAGTACTACTCTCGCCCAAGCACGCTTAACTGCGGAGTTCTGATGGGATCCGGTGCATTAGTGCTGGTATGATCGCACCCGTTCAGCTAGCGCTCGAAAATCTACTTGACCTCGACGCGGCCGAACGCCACCGCCCCCGCCAGGCCGGGTTGACGGGATTTCCGTGCCCGTGCGGCCCGCATGTCGGCGCGGCGGGATGCCCGGAGCGGTGCACTGCCCGCGGATCCGGATTTCAAATGCGGTCCGGCGTGCCGGCGGTCGCCGTTGGAACTTCCGGCGGCGATAATCGAGCGCCGTTGGGCGGTCCAGCGGCGCAGCAGCTGCCCCGCCGTAGGGCCCGTCGTGCTCTTTCCAACGACATGCTGCACGTCCCGCACGGATGACGGTGCGGCAAGTTATGGCCTTCGGCGCGCGGCGCGGACGGCCGACGAACCCGATCCCCCTTTGGGCCCCGCGGGGGCCCGAGGCCCTCCCGGCGGACGCGCACGCGCTCCACGGCGATCGTCGGACGATAAGGAAGTGCGGCATCGTGGGTGCGGAAAAAAATGCAATAGCAAAAGGGGTGCAACACGAGGACTTCCCAGGAGGTCACCCATCCTAGTACTACTCTCGCCCAAGCACGCTTAACTGCGGAGTTCTGATGGGATCCGGTGCATTAGTGCTGGTATGATCGCACCCGTTCAGCTAGCGCTCGAAAATCTACTTGACCTCGACGCGGCCGAACGCCACCGCCCCCGCCAGGCCGGGTTGACGGGATTTCCGTGCCCGTGCGGCCCGCATGTCGGCGCGGCGGGATGCCCGGAGCGGTGCACTGCCCGCGGATCCGGATTTCAAATGCGGTCCGGCGTGCCGGCGGTCGCCGTTGGAGCTTCCGGCGGCGATAATCGAGCGCCGTTGGGCGGTCCAGCGGCGCAGCGGCTGCCCCGCCGTAGGGCCCGTCGTGCTCTTTCCAACGACATGCTGCACGTCCCGCACGGATGACGGTGCGGCAAGTTATGGCCTTCGGCGCGCGGCGCGGACGGCCGACGAACCCGATCCCCCTTTGGGCCCCGCGGCGGCCCGAGGCCCTCCCGGCGGACGCGCACGCCCTCCACGGCGATCGTCGGACGATAAGGAAGTGCGGCATCGTGGGTGCGGAAAAAATGGCATAGCAAAAGGGGTGCAACACGAGGACTTCCCAGGAGGTCACCCATCCTAGTACTACTCTCGCCCAAGCACGCTTAACTGCGGAGTTCTGATGGGATCCGGTGCATTAGTGCTGGTATGATCGCACCCGTTCAGCTAGCGCTCGAAAATCTACTTGACCTCGACGCGGCCGAACGCCACCGCCCCCGCCAGGCCGGGTTGACGGGATTTCCGTGCCCGTGCGGCCCGCATGTCGGCGCGGCGGGATGCCCGGAGCGGTGCACAGCCCGCGGATCCGGATTTCAAATGCGGTCCGGCGTGCCGGCGGTCGCCGTTGGAGCTTCCGGCGGCGATAATCGAGCGCCGTTGGGCGGTCCAGCGGCGCAGCGGCTGCCCCGCCGTAGGGCCCGTCGTGCTCTTTCCAACGACATGCTGCACGTCCCGCACGGATGACGGTGCGGCAAGTTATGGCCTTCGGCGCGCGGCGCGGACGGCCGACGAACCCGATCCCCCTTTGGGCCCCGCGGGGGCCCGAGGCCCTCCCGGCGGACGCGCACGCCCTCCACGGCGATCGTCGGACGATAAGGAAGTGCGGCATCGTGGGTGCGGAAAAAAATGGCATAGCAAAAGGGGTGCAACACGAGGACTTCCCAGGAGGTCACCCATCCTAGTACTACTCTCGCCCAAGCACGCTTAACTGCGGAGTTCTGATGGGATCCGGTGCATTAGTGCTGGTATGATCGCACCCGTTCAGCTAGCGCTCGAAAATCTACTTGACCTCGACGCGGCCGAACGCCACCGCCCCCGCCAGGCCGGGTTGACGGGATTTCCGTGCCCGTGCGGCCCGCATGTCGGCGCGGCGGGATGCCCGGAGCGGTGCACAGCCCGCGGATCCGGATTTCAAATGCGGTCCGGCGTGCCGGCGGTCGCCGTTGGAGCTTCCGGCGGCGATAATCGAGCGCCGTTGGGCGGTCCAGCGGCGCAGCAGCTGCCCCGCCGTAGGGCCCGTCGTGCTCTTTCCAACGACATGCTGCACGTCCCGCACGGATGACGGTGCGGCAAGTTATGGCCTTCGGCGCGCGGCGCGGACGGCCGACGAACCCGATCCCCCTTTGGGCCCCGCGGCGGCCCGAGGCCCTCCCGGCGGACGCGCACGCGCTCCACGGCGATCGTCGGACGATAAGGAAGTGCGGCATCGTGGGTGCGGAAAAAAATGCAATAGCAAAAGGGGTGCAACACGAGGACTTCCCAGGAGGTCACCCATCCTAGTACTACTCTCGCCCAAGCACGCTTAACTGCGGAGTTCTGATGGGATCCGGTGCATTAGTGCTGGTATGATCGCACCCGTTCAGCTAGCGCTCGAAAATCTACTTGACCTCGACGCGGCCGAACGCCACCGCCCCCGCCAGGCCGGGTTGACGGGATTTCCGTGCCCGTGCGGCCCGCATGTCGGCGCGGCGGGATGCCCGGAGCGGTGCACTGCCCGCGGATCCGGATTTCAAATGCGGTCCGGCGTGCCGGCGGTCGCCGTTGGAACTTCCGGCGGCGATAATCGAGCGCCGTTGGGCGGTCCAGCGGCGCAGCAGCTGCCCCGCCGTAGGGCCCGTCGTGCTCTTTCCAACGACATGCTGCACGTCCCGCACGGATGACGGTGCGGCAAGTTATGGCCTTCGGCGCGCGGCGCGGACGGCCGACGAACCCGATCCCCCTTTGGGCCCCGCGGCGGCCCGAGGCCCTCCCGGCGGACGCGCACGCGCTCCACGGCGATCGTCGGACGATAAGGAAGTGCGGCATCGTGGGTGCGGAAAAAAATGCAATAGCAAAAGGGGTGCAACACGAGGACTTCCCAGGAGGTCACCCATCCTAGTACTACTCTCGCCCAAGCACGCTTAACTGCGGAGTTCTGATGGGATCCGGTGCATTAGTGCTGGTATGATCGCACCCGTTCAGCTAGCGCTCGAAAATCTACTTGACCTCGACGCGGCCGAACGCCACCGCCCCCGCCAGGCCGGGTTGACGGGATTTCCGTGCCCGTGCGGCCCGCATGTCGGCGCGGCGGGATGCCCGGAGCGGTGCACAGCCCGCGGATCCGGATTTCAAATGCGGTCCGGCGTGTCGGCGGTCGCCGTTGGAGCTTCCGGCGGCGATAATCGAGCGCCGTTGGGCGGTCCAGCGGCGCAGCGGCTGCCCCGCCGTAGGGCCCGTCGTGCTCTTTCCAACGACATGCTGCACGTCCCGCACGGATGACGGTGCGGCAAGTTATGGCCTTCGGCGCGCGGCGCGGACGGCCGACGAACCCGATCCCCCTTTGGGCCCCGCGGCGGCCCGAGGCCCTCCCGGCGGACGCGCACGCGCTCCACGGCGATCGTCGGACGATAAGGAAGTGCGGCATCGTGGGTGCGGAAAAAAATGCAATAGCAAAAGGGGTGCAACACGAGGACTTCCCAGGAGGTCACCCATCCTAGTACTACTCTCGCCCAAGCACGCTTAACTGCGGAGTTCTGATGGGATCCTGTGCATTAGTGCTGGTATGATCGCACCCGTTCAGCTAGCGCTCGAAAATCTACTTGACCTCGACGCGGCCGAACGCCACCGCCCCCGCCAGGCCGGGTTGACGGGATTTCCGTGCCCGAGCGGCCCGCATGTCGGCGCGGCGGGATGCCCGGAGCGGTGCACTGCCCGCGGATCCGGATTTCAAATGCGGTCCGGCGTGCCGGCGGTCGCCGTTGGAGCTTCCGGCGGCGATAATCGAGCGCCGTTGGGCGGTCCAGCGGCGCAGCGGATGCCCCGCCGTAGGGCCCGTCGTGCTCTTTCCAACGACATGCTGCACGTCCCGCACGGATGACGGTGCGGCAAGTTATGGCCTTCGGCGCGCGGCGCGGACGGCCGCCGAACCCGATCCCCCTTTGGGCCCCGCGGCGGCCCGAGGCCCTCCCGGCGGACGCGCACGCCCTCCACGGCGATCGTCGGACGATAAGGAAGTGCGGCATCGTGGGTGCGGAAAAAAATGGCATAGCAAAAGGGGTGCAACACGAGGACTTCCCAGGAGGTCACCCATCCTAGTACTACTCTCGCCCAAGCACGCTTAACTGCGGAGTTCTGATGGGATCCGGTGCATTAGTGCTGGTATGGTCGCACCCGTTCAGCTAGCGCTCGAAAATCTACTTGACCTCGACGCGGCCGAACGCCACCGCCCCCGCCAGGCCGGGTTGACGGGATTTCCGTGCCCGTGCGGCCCGCATGTCGGCGCGGCGGGATGCCCGGAGCGGTGCACTGCCCGCGGATCCGGATTTCAAATGCGGTCCGGCGTGCCGGCGGTCGCCGTTGGAACTTCCGGCGGCGATAATCGAGCGCCGTTGGGCGGTCCAGCGGCGCAGCAGCTGCCCCGCCGTAGGGCCCGTCGTGCTCTTTCCAACGACATGCTGCACGTCCCGCACGGATGACGGTGCGGCAAGTTATGGCCTTCGGCGCGCGGCGCGGACGGCCGACGAACCCGATCCCCCTTTGGGCCCCGCGGGGGCCCGAGGCCCTCCCGGCGGACGCGCACGCCCTCCACGGCGATCGTCGGACGATAAGGAAGTGCGGCATCGTGGGTGCGGAAAAAAATGGCATAGCAAAAGGGGTGCAACACGAGGACTTCCCAGGAGGTCACCCATCCTAGTACTACTCTCGCCCAAGCACGCTTAACTGCGGAGTTCTGATGGGATCCGGTGCATTAGTGCTGGTATGATCGCACCCGTTCAGCTAGCGCTCGAAAATCTACTTGACCTCGACGCGGCCGAACGCCACCGCCCCCGCCAGGCCGGGTTGACGGGATTTTCGTGCCCGTGCGGCCCGCATGTCGGCGCGGCGGGATGCCCGGAGCGGTGCACTGCCCGCGGATCCGGATTTCAAATGCGGTCCGGCGTGCCGGCGGTCGCCGTTGGAGCTTCCGGCGGCGATAATCGAGCGCCGTTGGGCGGTCCAGCGGCGCAGCGGCTGCCCCGCCGTAGGGCCCGTCGTGCTCTTTCCAACGACATGCTGCACGTCCCGCACGGATGACGGTGCGGCAAGTTATGGCCTTCGGCGCGCGGCGCGGACGGCCGACGAACCCGATCCCCCTTTGGGCCCCGCGGGGGCCCGAGGCCCTCCCGGCGGACGCGCACGCCCTCCACGGCGATCGTCGGACGATAAGGAAGTGCGGCATCGTGGGTGCGGAAAAAAATGGCATAGCAAAAGGGGTGCAACACGAGGACTTCCCAGGAGGTCACCCATCCTAGTACTACTCTCGCCCAAGCACGCTTAACTGCGGAGTTCTGATGGGATCCGGTGCATTAGTGCTGGTATGATCGCACCCGTTCAGCTAGCGCTCGAAAATCTACTTGACCTCGACGCGGCCGAACGCCACCGCCCCCGCCAGGCCGGGTTGACGGGATTTCCGTGCCCGTGCGGCCCGCATGTCGGCGCGGCGGGATGCCCGGAGCGGTGCACAGCCCGCGGATCCGGATTTCAAATGCGGTCCGGCGTGCCGGCGGTCGCCGTTGGAGCTTCCGGCGGCGATAATCGAGCGCCGTTGGGCGGTCCAGCGGCGCAGCGGCTGCCCCGCCGTAGGGCCCGTCGTGCTCTTTCCAACGACATGCTGCACGTCCCGCACGGATGACGGTGCGGCAAGTTATGGCCTTCGGCGCGCGGCGCGGACGGCCGACGAACCCGATCCCCCTTTGGGCCCCGCGGCGGCCCGAGGCCCTCCCGGCGGACGCGCACGCCCTCCACGGCGATCGTCGGACGATAAGGAAGTGCGGCATCGTGGGTGCGGAAAAAATGGCATAGCAAAAGGGGTGCAACACGAGGACTTCCCAGGAGGTCACCCATCCTAGTACTACTCTCGCCCAAGCACGCTTAACTGCGGAGTTCTGATGGGATCCGGTGCATTAGTGCTGGTATGATCGCACCCGTTCAGCTAGCGCTCGAAAATCTACTTGACCTCGACGCGGCCGAACGCCACCGCCCCCGCCAGGCCGGGTTGACGGGATTTCCGTGCCCGTGCGGCCCGCATGTCGGCGCGGCGGGATGCCCGGAGCGGTGCACTGCCCGCGGATCCGGATTTCAAATGCGGTCCGGCGTGCCGGCGGTCGCCGTTGGAACTTCCGGCGGCGATAATCGAGCGCCGTTGGGCGGTCCAGCGGCGCAGCAGCTGCCCCGCCGTAGGGCCCGTCGTGCTCTTTCCAACGACATGCTGCACGTCCCGCACGGATGACGGTGCGGCAAGTTATGGCCTTCGGCGCGCGGCGCGGACGGCCGACGAACCCGATCCCCCTTTGGGCCCCGCGGGGGCCCGAGGCCCTCCCGGCGGACGCGCACGCGCTCCACGGCGATCGTCGGACGATAAGGAAGTGCGGCATCGTGGGTGCGGAAAAAAATGCAATAGCAAAAGGGGTGCAACACGAGGACTTCCCAGGAGGTCACCCATCCTAGTACTACTCTCGCCCAAGCACGCTTAACTGCGGAGTTCTGATGGGATCCGGTGCATTAGTGCTGGTATGATCGCACCCGTTCAGCTAGCGCTCGAAAATCTACTTGACCTCGACGCGGCCGAACGCCACCGCCCCCGCCAGGCCGGGTTGACGGGATTTCCGTGCCCGTGCGGCCCGCATGTCGGCGCGGCGGGATGCCCGGAGCGGTGCACTGCCCGCGGATCCGGATTTCAAATGCGGTCCGGCGTGCCGGCGGTCGCCGTTGGAGCTTCCGGCGGCGATAATCGAGCGCCGTTGGGCGGTCCAGCGGCGCAGCGGCTGCCCCGCCGTAGGGCCCGTCGTGCTCTTTCCAACGACATGCTGCACGTCCCGCACGGATGACGGTGCGGCAAGTTATGGCCTTCGGCGCGCGGCGCGGACGGCCGACGAACCCGATCCCCCTTTGGGCCCCGCGGCGGCCCGAGGCCCTCCCGGCGGACGCGCACGCCCTCCACGGCGATCGTCGGACGATAAGGAAGTGCGGCATCGTGGGTGCGGAAAAAATGGCATAGCAAAAGGGGTGCAACACGAGGACTTCCCAGGAGGTCACCCATCCTAGTACTACTCTCGCCCAAGCACGCTTAACTGCGGAGTTCTGATGGGATCCGGTGCATTAGTGCTGGTATGATCGCACCCGTTCAGCTAGCGCTCGAAAATCTACTTGACCTCGACGCGGCCGAACGCCACCGCCCCCGCCAGGCCGGGTTGACGGGATTTCCGTGCCCGTGCGGCCCGCATGTCGGCGCGGCGGGATGCCCGGAGCGGTGCACAGCCCGCGGATCCGGATTTCAAATGCGGTCCGGCGTGCCGGCGGTCGCCGTTGGAGCTTCCGGCGGCGATAATCGAGCGCCGTTGGGCGGTCCAGCGGCGCAGCGGCTGCCCCGCCGTAGGGCCCGTCGTGCTCTTTCCAACGACATGCTGCACGTCCCGCACGGATGACGGTGCGGCAAGTTATGGCCTTCGGCGCGCGGCGCGGACGGCCGACGAACCCGATCCCCCTTTGGGCCCCGCGGGGGCCCGAGGCCCTCCCGGCGGACGCGCACGCCCTCCACGGCGATCGTCGGACGATAAGGAAGTGCGGCATCGTGGGTGCGGAAAAAAATGGCATAGCAAAAGGGGTGCAACACGAGGACTTCCCAGGAGGTCACCCATCCTAGTACTACTCTCGCCCAAGCACGCTTAACTGCGGAGTTCTGATGGGATCCGGTGCATTAGTGCTGGTATGATCGCACCCGTTCAGCTAGCGCTCGAAAATCTACTTGACCTCGACGCGGCCGAACGCCACCGCCCCCGCCAGGCCGGGTTGACGGGATTTCCGTGCCCGTGCGGCCCGCATGTCGGCGCGGCGGGATGCCCGGAGCGGTGCACAGCCCGCGGATCCGGATTTCAAATGCGGTCCGGCGTGCCGGCGGTCGCCGTTGGAGCTTCCGGCGGCGATAATCGAGCGCCGTTGGGCGGTCCAGCGGCGCAGCGGCTGCCCCGCCGTAGGGCCCGTCGTGCTCTTTCCAACGACATGCTGCACGTCCCGCACGGATGACGGTGCGGCAAGTTATGGCCTTCGGCGCGCGGCGCGGACGGCCGACGAACCCGATCCCCCTTTGGGCCCCGCGGCGGCCCGAGGCCCTCCCGGCGGACGCGCACGCCCTCCACGGCGATCGTCGGACGATAAGGAAGTGCGGCATCGTGGGTGCGGAAAAAATGGCATAGCAAAAGGGGTGCAACACGAGGACTTCCCAGGAGGTCACCCATCCTAGTACTACTCTCGCCCAAGCACGCTTAACTGCGGAGTTCTGATGGGATCCGGTGCATTAGTGCTGGTATGATCGCACCCGTTCAGCTAGCGCTCGAAAATCTACTTGACCTCGACGCGGCCGAACGCCACCGCCCCCGCCAGGCCGGGTTGACGGGATTTCCGTGCCCGTGCGGCCCGCATGTCGGCGCGGCGGGATGCCCGGAGCGGTGCACAGCCCGCGGATCCGGATTTCAAATGCGGTCCGGCGTGCCGGCGGTCGCCGTTGGAGCTTCCGGCGGCGATAATCGAGCGCCGTTGGGCGGTCCAGCGGCGCAGCGGCTGCCCCGCCGTAGGGCCCGTCGTGCTCTTTCCAACGACATGCTGCACGTCCCGCACGGATGACGGTGCGGCAAGTTATGGCCTTCGGCGCGCGGCGCGGACGGCCGACGAACCCGATCCCCCTTTGGGCCCCGCGGGGGCCCGAGGCCCTCCCGGCGGACGCGCACGCCCTCCACGGCGATCGTCGGACGATAAGGAAGTGCGGCATCGTGGGTGCGGAAAAAAATGGCATAGCAAAAGGGGTGCAACACGAGGACTTCCCAGGAGGTCACCCATCCTAGTACTACTCTCGCCCAAGCACGCTTAACTGCGGAGTTCTGATGGGATCCGGTGCATTAGTGCTGGTATGATCGCACCCGTTCAGCTAGCGCTCGAAAATCTACTTGACCTCGACGCGGCCGAACGCCACCGCCCCCGCCAGGCCGGGTTGACGGGATTTCCGTGCCCGTGCGGCCCGCATGTCGGCGCGGCGGGATGCCCGGAGCGGTGCACAGCCCGCGGATCCGGATTTCAAATGCGGTCCGGCGTGCCGGCGGTCGCCGTTGGAGCTTCCGGCGGCGATAATCGAGCGCCGTTGGGCGGTCCAGCGGCGCAGCGGCTGCCCCGCCGTAGGGCCCGTCGTGCACTTTCCAACGACATGCTGCACGTCCCGCACGGATGACGGTGCGGCAAGTTATAGCCTTCGGCGCGCGGCGCGGACGGCCGACGAACCCGATCCCCCTTTGGGCCCCGCGGCGGCCCGAGGCCCTCCCGGCGGACGCGCACGCCCTCCACGGCGATCGTCGGACGATAAGGAAGTGCGGCATCGTGGGTGCGGAAAAAATGGCATAGCAAAAGGGGTGCAACACGAGGACTTCCCAGGAGGTCACCCATCCTAGTACTACTCTCGCCCAAGCACGCTTAACTGCGGAGTTCTGATGGGATCCGGTGCATTAGTGCTGGTATGATCGCACCCGTTCAGCTAGCGCTCGAAAATCTACTTGACCTCGACGCGGCCGAACGCCACCGCCCCCGCCAGGCCGGGTTGACGGGATTTCCGTGCCCGTGCGGCCCGCATGTCGGCGCGGCGGGATGCCCGGAGCGGTGCACTGCCCGCGGATCCGGATTTCAAATGCGGTCCGGCGTGCCGGCGGTCGCCGTTGGAACTTCCGGCGGCGATAATCGAGCGCCGTTGGGCGGTCCAGCGGCGCAGCAGCTGCCCCGCCGTAGGGCCCGTCGTGCTCTTTCCAACGACATGCTGCACGTCCCGCACGGATGACGGTGCGGCAAGTTATGGCCTTCGGCGCGCGGCGCGGACGGCCGACGAACCCGATCCCCCTTTGGGCCCCGCGGCGGCCCGAGGCCCTCCCGGCGGACGCGCACGCGCTCCACGGCGATCGTCGGACGATAAGGAAGTGCGGCATCGTGGGTGCGGAAAAAAATGCAATAGCAAAAGGGGTGCAACACGAGGACTTCCCAGGAGGTCACCCATCCTAGTACTACTCTCGCCCAAGCACGCTTAACTGCGGAGTTCTGATGGGATCCGGTGCATTAGTGCTGGTATGATCGCACCCGTTCAGCTAGCGCTCGAAAATCTACTTGACCTCGACGCGGCCGAACGCCACCGCCCCCGCCAGGCCGGGTTGACGGGATTTCCGTGCCCGTGCGGCCCGCATGTCGGCGCGGCGGGATGCCCGGAGCGGTGCACAGCCCGCGGATCCGGATTTCAAATGCGGTCCGGCGTGCCGGCGGTCGCCGTTGGAGCTTCCGGCGGCGATAATCGAGCGCCGTTGGGCGGTCCAGCGGCGCAGCGGCTGCCCCGCCGTAGGGCCCGTCGTGCTCTTTCCAACGACATGCTGCACGTCCCGCACGGATGACGGTGCGGCAAGTTATGGCCTTCGGCGCGCGGCGCGGACGGCCGACGAACCCGATCCCCCTTTGGGCCCCGCGGCGGCCCGAGGCCCTCCCGGCGGACGCGCACGCCCTCCACGGCGATCGTCGGACGATAAGGAAGTGCGGCATCGTGGGTGCGGAAAAAATGGCATAGCAAAAGGGGTGCAACACGAGGACTTCCCAGGAGGTCACCCATCCTAGTACTACTCTCGCCCAAGCACGCTTAACTGCGGAGTTCTGATGGGATCCGGTGCATTAGTGCTGGTATGATCGCACCCGTTCAGCTAGCGCTCGAAAATCTACTTGACCTCGACGCGGCCGAACGCCACCGCCCCCGCCAGGCCGGGTTGACGGGATTTCCGTGCCCGTGCGGCCCGCATGTCGGCGCGGCGGGATGCCCGGAGCGGTGCACTGCCCGCGGATCCGGATTTCAAATGCGGTCCGGCGTGCCGGCGGTCGCCGTTGGAACTTCCGGCGGCGATAATCGAGCGCCGTTGGGCGGTCCAGCGGCGCAGCAGCTGCCCCGCCGTAGGGCCCGTCGTGCTCTTTCCAACGACATGCTGCACGTCCCGCACGGATGACGGTGCGGCAAGTTATGGCCTTCGGCGCGCGGCGCGGACGGCCGACGAACCCGATCCCCCTTTGGGCCCCGCGGCGGCCCGAGGCCCTCCCGGCGGACGCGCACGCGCTCCACGGCGATCGTCGGACGATAAGGAAGTGCGGCATCGTGGGTGCGGAAAAAAATGCAATAGCAAAAGGGGTGCAACACGAGGACTTCCCAGGAGGTCACCCATCCTAGTACTACTCTCGCCCAAGCACGCTTAACTGCGGAGTTCTGATGGGATCCGGTGCATTAGTGCTGGTATGATCGCACCCGTTCAGCTAGCGCTCGAAAATCTACTTGACCTCGACGCGGCCGAACGCCACCGCCCCCGCCAGGCCGGGTTGACGGGATTTCCGTGCCCGTGCGGCCCGCATGTCGGCGCGGCGGGATGCCCGGAGCGGTGCACAGCCCGCGGATCCGGATTTCAAATGCGGTCCGGCGTGCCGGCGGTCGCCGTTGGAGCTTCCGGCGGCGATAATCGAGCGCCGTTGGGCGGTCCAGCGGCGCAGCGGCTGCCCCGCCGTAGGGCCCGTCGTGCTCTTTCCAACGACATGCTGCACGTCCCGCACGGATGACGGTGCGGCAAGTTATGGCCTTCGGCGCGCGGCGCGGACGGCCGACGAACCCGATCCCCCTTTGGGCCCCGCGGCGGCCCGAGGCCCTCCCGGCGGACGCGCACGCCCTCCACGGCGATCGTCGGACGATAAGGAAGTGCGGCATCGTGGGTGCGGAAAAAATGGCATAGCAAAAGGGGTGCAACACGAGGACTTCCCAGGAGGTCACCCATCCTAGTACTACTCTCGCCCAAGCACGCTTAACTGCGGAGTTCTGATGGGATCCGGTGCATTAGTGCTGGTATGATCGCACCCGTTCAGCTAGCGCTCGAAAATCTACTTGACCTCGACGCGGCCGAACGCCACCGCCCCCGCCAGGCCGGGTTGACGGGATTTCCGTGCCCGTGCGGCCCGCATGTCGGCGCGGCGGGATGCCCGGAGCGGTGCACTGCCCGCGGATCCGGATTTCAAATGCGGTCCGGCGTGCCGGCGGTCGCCGTTGGAACTTCCGGCGGCGATAATCGAGCGCCGTTGGGCGGTCCAGCGGCGCAGCAGCTGCCCCGCCGTAGGGCCCGTCGTGCTCTTTCCAACGACATGCTGCACGTCCCGCACGGATGACGGTGCGGCAAGTTATGGCCTTCGGCGCGCGGCGCGGACGGCCGACGAACCCGATCCCCCTTTGGGCCCCGCGGCGGCCCGAGGCCCTCCCGGCGGACGCGCACGCCCTCCACGGCGATCGTCGGACGATAAGGAAGTGCGGCATCGTGGGTGCGGAAAAAATGGCATAGCAAAAGGGGTGCAACACGAGGACTTCCCAGGAGGTCACCCATCCTAGTACTACTCTCGCCCAAGCACGCTTAACTGCGGAGTTCTGATGGGATCCGGTGCATTAGTGCTGGTATGATCGCACCCGTTCAGCTAGCGCTCGAAAATCTACTTGACCTCGACGCGGCCGAACGCCACCGCCCCCGCCAGGCCGGGTTGACGGGATTTTCGTGCCCGTGCGGCCCGCATGTCGGCGCGGCGGGATGCCCGGAGCGGTGCACTGCCCGCGGATCCGGATTTCAAATGCGGTCCGGCGTGCCGGCGGTCGCCGTTGGAGCTTCCGGCGGCGATAATCGAGCGCCGTTGGGCGGTCCAGCGGCGCAGCGGCTGCCCCGCCGTAGGGCCCGTCGTGCTCTTTCCAACGACATGCTGCACGTCCCGCACGGATGACGGTGCGGCAAGTTATGGCCTTCGGCGCGCGGCGCGGACGGCCGACGAACCCGATCCCCCTTTGGGCCCCGCGGGGGCCTGAGGCCCTCCCGGCGGACGCGCACGCCCTCCACGGCGATCGTCGGACGATAAGGAAGTGCGGCATCGTGGGTGCGGAAAAAAATGGCATAGCAAAAGGGGTGCAACACGAGGACTTCCCAGGAGGTCACCCATCCTAGTACTACTCTCGCCCAAGCACGCTTAACTGCGGAGTTCTGATGGGATCCGGTGCATTAGTGCTGGTATGATCGCACCCGTTCAGCTAGCGCTCGAAAATCTACTTGACCTCGACGCGGCCGAACGCCACCGCCCCCGCCAGGCCGGGTTGACGGGATTTCCGTGCCCGTGCGGCCCGCATGTCGGCGCGGCGGGATGCCCGGAGCGGTGCACTGCCCGCGGATCCGGATTTCAAATGCGGTCCGGCGTGCCGGCGGTCGCCGTTGGAACTTCCGGCGGCGATAATCGAGCGCCGTTGGGCGGTCCAGCGGCGCAGCAGCTGCCCCGCCGTAGGGCCCGTCGTGCTCTTTCCAACGACATGCTGCACGTCCCGCACGGATGACGGTGCGGCAAGTTATGGCCTTCGGCGCGCGGCGCGGACGGCCGACGAACCCGATCCCCCTTTGGGCCCCGCGGCGGCCCGAGGCCCTCCCGGCGGACGCGCACGCGCTCCACGGCGATCGTCGGACGATAAGGAAGTGCGGCATCGTGGGTGCGGAAAAAAATGCAATAGCAAAAGGGGTGCAACACGAGGACTTCCCAGGAGGTCACCCATCCTAGTACTACTCTCGCCCAAGCACGCTTAACTGCGGAGTTCTGATGGGATCCTGTGCATTAGTGCTGGTATGATCGCACCCGTTCAGCTAGCGCTCGAAAATCTACTTGACCTCGACGCGGCCGAACGCCACCGCCCCCGCCAGGCCGGGTTGACGGGATTTCCGTGCCCGAGCGGCCCGCATGTCGGCGCGGCGGGATGCCCGGAGCGGTGCACTGCCCGCGGATCCGGATTTCAAATGCGGTCCGGCGTGCCGGCGGTCGCCGTTGGAGCTTCCGGCGGCGATAATCGAGCGCCGTTGGGCGGTCCAGCGGCGCAGCGGATGCCCCGCCGTAGGGCCCGTCGTGCTCTTTCCAACGACATGCTGCACGTCCCGCACGGATGACGGTGCGGCAAGTTATGGCCTTCGGCGCGCGGCGCGGACGGCCGACGAACCCGATCCCCCTTTGGGCCCCGCGGCGGCCCGAGGCCCTCCCGGCGGACGCGCACGCCCTCCACGGCGATCGTCGGACGATAAGGAAGTGCGGCATCGTGGGTGCGGAAAAAATGGCATAGCAAAAGGGGTGCAACACGAGGACTTCCCAGGAGGTCACCCATCCTAGTACTACTCTCGCCCAAGCACGCTTAACTGCGGAGTTCTGATGGGATCCGGTGCATTAGTGCTGGTATGATCGCACCCGTTCAGCTAGCGCTCGAAAATCTACTTGACCTCGACGCGGCCGAACGCCACCGCCCCCGCCAGGCCGGGTTGACGGGATTTCCGTGCCCGTGCGGCCCGCATGTCGGCGCGGCGGGATGCCCGGAGCGGTGCACTGCCCGCGGATCCGGATTTCAAATGCGGTCCGGCGTGCCGGCGGTCGCCGTTGGAACTTCCGGCGGCGATAATCGAGCGCCGTTGGGCGGTCCAGCGGCGCAGCAGCTGCCCCGCCGTAGGGCCCGTCGTGCTCTTTCCAACGACATGCTGCACGTCCCGCACGGATGACGGTGCGGCAAGTTATGGCCTTCGGCGCGCGGCGCGGACGGCCGACGAACCCGATCCCCCTTTGGGCCCCGCGGCGGCCCGAGGCCCTCCCGGCGGACGCGCACGCGCTCCACGGCGATCGTCGGACGATAAGGAAGTGCGGCATCGTGGGTGCGGAAAAAAATGCAATAGCAAAAGGGGTGCAACACGAGGACTTCCCAGGAGGTCACCCATCCTAGTACTACTCTCGCCCAAGCACGCTTAACTGCGGAGTTCTGATGGGATCCGGTGCATTAGTGCTGGTATGATCGCACCCGTTCAGCTAGCGCTCGAAAATCTACTTGACCTCGACGCGGCCGAACGCCACCGCCCCCGCCAGGCCGGGTTGACGGGATTTCCGTGCCCGAGCGGCCCGCATGTCGGCGCGGCGGGATGCCCGGAGCGGTGCACTGCCCGCGGATCCGGATTTCAAATGCGGTCCGGCGTGCCGGCGGTCGCCGTTGGAGCTTCCGGCGGCGATAATCGAGCGCCGTTGGGCGGTCCAGCGGCGCAGCGGCTGCCCCGCCGTAGGGCCCGTCGTGCTCTTTCCAACGACATGCTGCACGTCCCGCACGGATGACGGTGCGGCAAGTTATGGCCTTCGGCGCGCGGCGCGGACGGCCGACGAACCCGATCCCCCTTTGGGCCCCGCGGCGGCCCGAGGCCCTCCCGGCGGACGCGCACGCCCTCCACGGCGATCGTCGGACGATAAGGAAGTGCGGCATCGTGGGTGCGGAAAAAATGGCATAGCAAAAGGGGTGCAACACGAGGACTTCCCAGGAGGTCACCCATCCTAGTACTACTCTCGCCCAAGCACGCTTAACTGCGGAGTTCTGATGGGATCCGGTGCATTAGTGCTGGTATGATCGCACCCGTTCAGCTAGCGCTCGAAAATCTACTTGACCTCGACGCGGCCGAACGCCACCGCCCCCGCCAGGCCGGGTTGACGGGATTTCCGTGCCCGTGCGGCCCGCATGTCGGCGCGGCGGGATGCCCGGAGCGGTGCACTGCCCGCGGATCCGGATTTCAAATGCGGTCCGGCGTGCCGGCGGTCGCCGTTGGAACTTCCGGCGGCGATAATCGAGCGCCGTTGGGCGGTCCAGCGGCGCAGCAGCTGCCCCGCCGTAGGGCCCGTCGTGCTCTTTCCAACGACATGCTGCACGTCCCGCACGGATGACGGTGCGGCAAGTTATGGCCTTCGGCGCGCGGCGCGGACAGCCGACGAACCCGATCCCCCTTTGGGCCCCGCGGCGGCCCGAGGCCCTCCCGGCGGACGCGCACGCGCTCCACGGCGATCGTCGGACGATAAGGAAGTGCGGCATCGTGGGTGCGGAAAAAAATGCAATAGCAAAAGGGGTGCAACACGAGGACTTCCCAGGAGGTCACCCATCCTAGTACTACTCTCGCCCAAGCACGCTTAACTGCGGAGTTCTGATGGGATCCGGTGCATTAGTGCTGGTATGATCGCACCCGTTCAGCTAGCGCTCGAAAATCTACTTGACCTCGACGCGGCCGAACGCCACCGCCCCCGCCAGGCCGGGTTGACGGGATTTCCGTGCCCGTGCGGCCCGCATGTCGGCGCGGCGGGATGCCCGGAGCGGTGCACAGCCCGCGGATCCGGATTTCAAATGCGGTCCGGCGTGCCGGCGGTCGCCGTTGGAGCTTCCGGCGGCGATAATCGAGCGCCGTTGGGCGGTCCAGCGGCGCAGCGGCTGCCCCGCCGTAGGGCCCGTCGTGCTCTTTCCAACGACATGCTGCACGTCCCGCACGGATGACGGTGCGGCAAGTTATGGCCTTCGGCGCGCGGCGCGGACGGCCGACGAACCCGATCCCCCTTTGGGCCCCGCGGCGGCCCGAGGCCCTCCCGGCGGACGCGCACGCCCTCCACGGCGATCGTCGGACGATAAGGAAGTGCGGCATCGTGGGTGCGGAAAAAATGGCATAGCAAAAGGGGTGCAACACGAGGACTTCCCAGGAGGTCACCCATCCTAGTACTACTCTCGCCCAAGCACGCTTAACTGCGGAGTTCTGATGGGATCCGGTGCATTAGTGCTGGTATGATCGCACCCGTTCAGCTAGCGCTCGAAAATCTACTTGACCTCGACGCGGCCGAACGCCACCGCCCCCGCCAGGCCGGGTTGACGGGATTTCCGTGCCCGTGCGGCCCGCATGTCGGCGCGGCGGGATGCCCGGAGCGGTGCACGGCCCGCGGATCCGGATTTCAAATGCGGTCCGGCGTGCCGGCGGTCGCCGTTGGAGCTTCCGGCGGCGATAATCGAGCGCCGTTGGGCGGTCCAGCGGCGCAGCGGCTGCCCCGCCGTAGGGCCCGTCGTGCTCTTTCCAACGACATGCTGCACGTCCCGCACGGATGACGGTGCGGCAAGTTATGGCCTTCGGCGCGCGGCGCGGACGGCCGACGAACCCGATCCCCCTTTGGGCCCCGCGGGGGCCCGAGGCCCTCCCGGCGGACGCGCACGCCCTCCACGGCGATCGTCGGACGATAAGGAAGTGCGGCATCGTGGGTGCGGAAAAAAATGGCATAGCAAAAGGGGTGCAACACGAGGACTTCCCAGGAGGTCACCCATCCTAGTACTACTCTCGCCCAAGCACGCTTAACTGCGGAGTTCTGATGGGATCCGGTGCATTAGTGCTGGTATGATCGCACCCGTTCAGCTAGCGCTCGAAAATCTACTTGACCTCGACGCGGCCGAACGCCACCGCCCCCGCCAGGCCGGGTTGACGGGATTTCCGTGCCCGTGCGGCCCGCATGTCGGCGCGGCGGGATGCCCGGAGCGGTGCACAGCCCGCGGATCCGGATTTCAAATGCGGTCCGGCGTGCCGGCGGTCGCCGTTGGAGCTTCCGGCGGCGATAATCGAGCGCCGTTGGGCGGTCCAGCGGCGCAGCGGCTGCCCCGCCGTAGGGCCCGTCGTGCTCTTTCCAACGACATGCTGCACGTCCCGCACGGATGACGGTGCGGCAAGTTATAGCCTTCGGCGCGCGGCGCGGACGGCCGACGAACCCGATCCCCCTTTGGGCCCCGCGGCGGCCCGAGGCCCTCCCGGCGGACGCGCACGCCCTCCACGGCGATCGTCGGACGATAAGGAAGTGCGGCATCGTGGGTGCGGAAAAAATGGCATAGCAAAAGGGGTGCAACACGAGGACTTCCCAGGAGGTCACCCATCCTAGTACTACTCTCGCCCAAGCACGCTTAACTGCGGAGTTCTGATGGGATCCGGTGCATTAGTGCTGGTATGATCGCACCCGTTCAGCTAGCGCTCGAAAATCTACTTGACCTCGACGCGGCCGAACGCCACCGCCCCCGCCAGGCCGGGTTGACGGGATTTCCGTGCCCGTGCGGCCCGCATGTCGGCGCGGCGGGATGCCCGGAGCGGTGCACTGCCCGCGGATCCGGATTTCAAATGCGGTCCGGCGTGCCGGCGGTCGCCGTTGGAACTTCCGGCGGCGATAATCGAGCGCCGTTGGGCGGTCCAGCGGCGCAGCAGCTGCCCCGCCGTAGGGCCCGTCGTGCTCTTTCCAACGACATGCTGCACGTCCCGCACGGATGACGGTGCGGCAAGTTATGGCCTTCGGCGCGCGGCGCGGACGGCCGACGAACCCGATCCCCCTTTGGGCCCCGCGGCGGCCCGAGGCCCTCCCGGCGGACGCGCACGCGCTCCACGGCGATCGTCGGACGATAAGGAAGTGCGGCATCGTGGGTGCGGAAAAAAATGCAATAGCAAAAGGGGTGCAACACGAGGACTTCCCAGGAGGTCACCCATCCTAGTACTACTCTCGCCCAAGCACGCTTAACTGCGGAGTTCTGATGGGATCCGGTGCATTAGTGCTGGTATGATCGCACCCGTTCAGCTAGCGCTCGAAAATCTACTTGACCTCGACGCGGCCGAACGCCACCGCCCCCGCCAGGCCGGGTTGACGGGATTTCCGTGCCCGTGCGGCCCGCATGTCGGCGCGGCGGGATGCCCGGAGCGGTGCACAGCCCGCGGATCCGGATTTCAAATGCGGTCCGGCGTGTCGGCGGTCGCCGTTGGAGCTTCCGGCGGCGATAATCGAGCGCCGTTGGGCGGTCCAGCGGCGCAGCGGCTGCCCCGCCGTAGGGCCCGTCGTGCTCTTTCCAACGACATGCTGCACGTCCCGCACGGATGACGGTGCGGCAAGTTATGGCCTTCGGCGCGCGGCGCGGACGGCCGACGAACCCGATCCCCCTTTGGGCCCCGCGGCGGCCCGAGGCCCTCCCGGCGGACGCGCACGCCCTCCACGGCGATCGTCGGACGATAAGGAAGTGCGGCATCGTGGGTGCGGAAAAAATGGCATAGCAAAAGGGGTGCAACACGAGGACTTCCCAGGAGGTCACCCATCCTAGTACTACTCTCGCCCAAGCACGCTTAACTGCGGAGTTCTGATGGGATCCGGTGCATTAGTGCTGGTATGATCGCACCCGTTCAGCTAGCGCTCGAAAATCTACTTGACCTCGACGCGGCCGAACGCCACCGCCCCCGCCAGGCCGGGTTGACGGGATTTCCGTGCCCGTGCGGCCCGCATGTCGGCGCGGCGGGATGCCCGGAGCGGTGCACTGCCCGCGGATCCGGATTTCAAATGCGGTCCGGCGTGCCGGCGGTCGCCGTTGGAACTTCCGGCGGCGATAATCGAGCGCCGTTGGGCGGTCCAGCGGCGCAGCAGCTGCCCCGCCGTAGGGCCCGTCGTGCTCTTTCCAACGACATGCTGCACGTCCCGCACGGATGACGGTGCGGCAAGTTATGGCCTTCGGCGCGCGGCGCGGACGGCCGACGAACCCGATCCCCCTTTGGGCCCCGCGGCGGCCCGAGGCCCTCCCGGCGGACGCGCACGCCCTCCACGGCGATCGTCGGACGATAAGGAAGTGCGGCATCGTGGGTGCGGAAAAAATGGCATAGCAAAAGGGGTGCAACACGAGGACTTCCCAGGAGGTCACCCATCCTAGTACTACTCTCGCCCAAGCACGCTTAACTGCGGAGTTCTGATGGGATCCGGTGCATTAGTGCTGGTATGATCGCACCCGTTCAGCTAGCGCTCGAAAATCTACTTGACCTCGACGCGGCCGAACGCCACCGCCCCCGCCAGGCCGGGTTGACGGGATTTTCGTGCCCGTGCGGCCCGCATGTCGGCGCGGCGGGATGCCCGGAGCGGTGCACTGCCCGCGGATCCGGATTTCAAATGCGGTCCGGCGTGCCGGCGGTCGCCGTTGGAGCTTCCGGCGGCGATAATCGAGCGCCGTTGGGCGGTCCAGCGGCGCAGCGGCTGCCCCGCCGTAGGGCCCGTCGTGCTCTTTCCAACGACATGCTGCACGTCCCGCACGGATGACGGTGCGGCAAGTTATGGCCTTCGGCGCGCGGCGCGGACGGCCGACGAACCCGATCCCCCTTTGGGCCCCGCGGGGGCCCGAGGCCCTCCCGGCGGACGCGCACGCCCTCCACGGCGATCGTCGGACGATAAGGAAGTGCGGCATCGTGGGTGCGGAAAAAAATGGCATAGCAAAAGGGGTGCAACACGAGGACTTCCCAGGAGGTCACCCATCCTAGTACTACTCTCGCCCAAGCACGCTTAACTGCGGAGTTCTGATGGGATCCGGTGCATTAGTGCTGGTATGATCGCACCCGTTCAGCTAGCGCTCGAAAATCTACTTGACCTCGACGCGGCCGAACGCCACCGCCCCCGCCAGGCCGGGTTGACGGGATTTCCGTGCCCGTGCGGCCCGCATGTCGGCGCGGCGGGATGCCCGGAGCGGTGCACTGCCCGCGGATCCGGATTTCAAATGCGGTCCGGCGTGCCGGCGGTCGCCGTTGGAACTTCCGGCGGCGATAATCGAGCGCCGTTGGGCGGTCCAGCGGCGCAGCAGCTGCCCCGCCGTAGGGCCCGTCGTGCTCTTTCCAACGACATGCTGCACGTCCCGCACGGATGACGGTGCGGCAAGTTATGGCCTTCGGCGCGCGGCGCGGACGGCCGACGAACCCGATCCCCCTTTGGGCCCCGCGGCGGCCCGAGGCCCTCCCGGCGGACGCGCACGCGCTCCACGGCGATCGTCGGACGATAAGGAAGTGCGGCATCGTGGGTGCGGAAAAAAATGCAATAGCAAAAGGGGTGCAACACGAGGACTTCCCAGGAGGTCACCCATCCTAGTACTACTCTCGCCCAAGCACGCTTAACTGCGGAGTTCTGATGGGATCCTGTGCATTAGTGCTGGTATGATCGCACCCGTTCAGCTAGCGCTCGAAAATCTACTTGACCTCGACGCGGCCGAACGCCACCGCCCCCGCCAGGCCGGGTTGACGGGATTTCCGTGCCCGAGCGGCCCGCATGTCGGCGCGGCGGGATGCCCGGAGCGGTGCACTGCCCGCGGATCCGGATTTCAAATGCGGTCCGGCGTGCCGGCGGTCGCCGTTGGAGCTTCCGGCGGCGATAATCGAGCGCCGTTGGGCGGTCCAGCGGCGCAGCGGATGCCCCGCCGTAGGGCCCGTCGTGCTCTTTCCAACGACATGCTGCACGTCCCGCACGGATGACGGTGCGGCAAGTTATGGCCTTCGGCGCGCGGCGCGGACGGCCGCCGAACCCGATCCCCCTTTGGGCCCCGCGGCGGCCCGAGGCCCTCCCGGCGGACGCGCACGCCCTCCACGGCGATCGTCGGACGATAAGGAAGTGCGGCATCGTGGGTGCGGAAAAAAATGGCATAGCAAAAGGGGTGCAACACGAGGACTTCCCAGGAGGTCACCCATCCTAGTACTACTCTCGCCCAAGCACGCTTAACTGCGGAGTTCTGATGGGATCCGGTGCATTAGTGCTGGTATGATCGCACCCGTTCAGCTAGCGCTCGAAAATCTACTTGACCTCGACGCGGCCGAACGCCACCGCCCCCGCCAGGCCGGGTTGACGGGATTTCCGTGCCCGTGCGGCCCGCATGTCGGCGCGGCGGGATGCCCGGAGCGGTGCACTGCCCGCGGATCCGGATTTCAAATGCGGTCCGGCGTGCCGGCGGTCGCCGTTGGAACTTCCGGCGGCGATAATCGAGCGCCGTTGGGCGGTCCAGCGGCGCAGCAGCTGCCCCGCCGTAGGGCCCGTCGTGCTCTTTCCAACGACATGCTGCACGTCCCGCACGGATGACGGTGCGGCAAGTTATGGCCTTCGGCGCGCGGCGCGGACGGCCGACGAACCCGATCCCCCTTTGGGCCCCGCGGCGGCCCGAGGCCCTCCCGGCGGACGCGCACGCCCTCCACGGCGATCGTCGGACGATAAGGAAGTGCGGCATCGTGGGTGCGGAAAAAATGGCATAGCAAAAGGGGTGCAACACGAGGACTTCCCAGGAGGTCACCCATCCTAGTACTACTCTCGCCCAAGCACGCTTAACTGCGGAGTTCTGATGGGATCCGGTGCATTAGTGCTGGTATGATCGCACCCGTTCAGCTAGCGCTCGAAAATCTACTTGACCTCGACGCGGCCGAACGCCACCGCCCCCGCCAGGCCGGGTTGACGGGATTTTCGTGCCCGTGCGGCCCGCATGTCGGCGCGGCGGGATGCCCGGAGCGGTGCACTGCCCGCGGATCCGGATTTCAAATGCGGTCCGGCGTGCCGGCGGTCGCCGTTGGAGCTTCCGGCGGCGATAATCGAGCGCCGTTGGGCGGTCCAGCGGCGCAGCGGCTGCCCCGCCGTAGGGCCCGTCGTGCTCTTTCCAACGACATGCTGCACGTCCCGCACGGATGACGGTGCGGCAAGTTATGGCCTTCGGCGCGCGGCGCGGACGGCCGACGAACCCGATCCCCCTTTGGGCCCCGCGGGGGCCCGAGGCCCTCCCGGCGGACGCGCACGCCCTCCACGGCGATCGTCGGACGATAAGGAAGTGCGGCATCGTGGGTGCGGAAAAAAATGGCATAGCAAAAGGGGTGCAACACGAGGACTTCCCAGGAGGTCACCCATCCTAGTACTACTCTCGCCCAAGCACGCTTAACTGCGGAGTTCTGATGGGATCCGGTGCATTAGTGCTGGTATGATCGCACCCGTTCAGCTAGCGCTCGAAAATCTACTTGACCTCGACGCGGCCGAACGCCACCGCCCCCGCCAGGCCGGGTTGACGGGATTTCCGTGCCCGTGCGGCCCGCATGTCGGCGCGGCGGGATGCCCGGAGCGGTGCACAGCCCGCGGATCCGGATTTCAAATGCGGTCCGGCGTGCCGGCGGTCGCCGTTGGAGCTTCCGGCGGCGATAATCGAGCGCCGTTGGGCGGTCCAGCGGCGCAGCGGCTGCCCCGCCGTAGGGCCCGTCGTGCTCTTTCCAACGACATGCTGCACGTCCCGCACGGATGACGGTGCGGCAAGTTATGGCCTTCGGCGCGCGGCGCGGACGGCCGACGAACCCGATCCCCCTTTGGGCTCCGCGGCGGCCCGAGGCCCTCCCGGCGGACGCGCACGCCCTCCACGGCGATCGTCGGACGATAAGGAAGTGCGGCATCGTGGGTGCGGAAAAAATGGCATAGCAAAAGGGGTGCAACACGAGGACTTCCCAGGAGGTCACCCATCCTAGTACTACTCTCGCCCAAGCACGCTTAACTGCGGAGTTCTGATGGGATCCGGTGCATTAGTGCTGGTATGATCGCACCCGTTCAGCTAGCGCTCGAAAATCTACTTGACCTCGACGCGGCCGAACGCCACCGCCCCCGCCAGGCCGGGTTGACGGGATTTCCGTGCCCGTGCGGCCCGCATGTCGGCGCGGCGGGATGCCCGGAGCGGTGCACTGCCCGCGGATCCGGATTTCAAATGCGGTCCGGCGTGCCGGCGGTCGCCGTTGGAACTTCCGGCGGCGATAATCGAGCGCCGTTGGGCGGTCCAGCGGCGCAGCAGCTGCCCCGCCGTAGGGCCCGTCGTGCTCTTTCCAACGACATGCTGCACGTCCCGCACGGATGACGGTGCGGCAAGTTATGGCCTTCGGCGCGCGGCGCGGACGGCCGACGAACCCGATCCCCCTTTGGGCCCCGCGGCGGCCCGAGGCCCTCCCGGCGGACGCGCACGCGCTCCACGGCGATCGTCGGACGATAAGGAAGTGCGGCATCGTGGGTGCGGAAAAAAATGCAATAGCAAAAGGGGTGCAACACGAGGACTTCCCAGGAGGTCACCCATCCTAGTACTACTCTCGCCCAAGCACGCTTAACTGCGGAGTTCTGATGGGATCCGGTGCATTAGTGCTGGTATGATCGCACCCGTTCAGCTAGCGCTCGAAAATCTACTTGACCTCGACGCGGCCGAACGCCACCGCCCCCGCCAGGCCGGGTTGACGGGATTTCCGTGCCCGTGCGGCCCGCATGTCGGCGCGGCGGGATGCCCGGAGCGGTGCACTGCCCGCGGATCCGGATTTCAAATGCGGTCCGGCGTGCCGGCGGTCGCCGTTGGAGCTTCCGGCGGCGATAATCGAGCGCCGTTGGGCGGTCCAGCGGCGCAGCGGCTGCCCCGCCGTAGGGCCCGTCGTGCTCTTTCCAACGACATGCTGCACGTCCCGCACGGATGACGGTGCGGCAAGTTATGGCCTTCGGCGCGCGGCGCGGACGGCCGACGAACCCGATCCCCCTTTGGGCCCCGCGGCGGCCCGAGGCCCTCCCGGCGGACGCGCACGCCCTCCACGGCGATCGTCGGACGATAAGGAAGTGCGGCATCGTGGGTGCGGAAAAAATGGCATAGCAAAAGGGGTGCAACACGAGGACTTCCCAGGAGGTCACCCATCCTAGTACTACTCTCGCCCAAGCACGCTTAACTGCGGAGTTCTGATGGGATCCGGTGCATTAGTGCTGGTATGATCGCACCCGTTCAGCTAGCGCTCGAAAATCTACTTGACCTCGACGCGGCCGAACGCCACCGCCCCCGCCAGGCCGGGTTGACGGGATTTTCGTGCCCGTGCGGCCCGCATGTCGGCGCGGCGGGATGCCCGGAGCGGTGCACTGCCCGCGGATCCGGATTTCAAATGCGGTCCGGCGTGCCGGCGGTCGCCGTTGGAGCTTCCGGCGGCGATAATCGAGCGCCGTTGGGCGGTCCAGCGGCGCAGCGGCTGCCCCGCCGTAGGGCCCGTCGTGCTCTTTCCAACGACATGCTGCACGTCCCGCACGGATGACGGTGCGGCAAGTTATGGCCTTCGGCGCGCGGCGCGGACGGCCGACGAACCCGATCCCCCTTTGGGCCCCGCGGGGGCCCGAGGCCCTCCCGGCGGACGCGCACGCCCTCCACGGCGATCGTCGGACGATAAGGAAGTGCGGCATCGTGGGTGCGGAAAAAAATGGCATAGCAAAAGGGGTGCAACACGAGGACTTCCCAGGAGGTCACCCATCCTAGTACTACTCTCGCCCAAGCACGCTTAACTGCGGAGTTCTGATGGGATCCGGTGCATTAGTGCTGGTATGATCGCACCCGTTCAGCTAGCGCTCGAAAATCTACTTGACCTCGACGCGGCCGAACGCCACCGCCCCCGCCAGGCCGGGTTGACGGGATTTCCGTGCCCGTGCGGCCCGCATGTCGGCGCGGCGGGATGCCCGGAGCGGTGCACAGCCCGCGGATCCGGATTTCAAATGCGGTCCGGCGTGCCGGCGGTCGCCGTTGGAGCTTCCGGCGGCGATAATCGAGCGCCGTTGGGCGGTCCAGCGGCGCAGCGGCTGCCCCGCCGTAGGGCCCGTCGTGCTCTTTCCAACGACATGCTGCACGTCCCGCACGGATGACGGTGCGGCAAGTTATGGCCTTCGGCGCGCGGCGCGGACGGCCGACGAACCCGATCCCCCTTTGGGCCCCGCGGCGGCCCGAGGCCCTCCCGGCGGACGCGCACGCCCTCCACGGCGATCGTCGGACGATAAGGAAGTGCGGCATCGTGGGTGCGGAAAAAATGGCATAGCAAAAGGGGTGCAACACGAGGACTTCCCAGGAGGTCACCCATCCTAGTACTACTCTCGCCCAAGCACGCTTAACTGCGGAGTTCTGATGGGATCCGGTGCATTAGTGCTGGTATGATCGCACCCGTTCAGCTAGCGCTCGAAAATCTACTTGACCTCGACGCGGCCGAACGCCACCGCCCCCGCCAGGCCGGGTTGACGGGATTTCCGTGCCCGTGCGGCCCGCATGTCGGCGCGGCGGGATGCCCGGAGCGGTGCACTGCCCGCGGATCCGGATTTCAAATGCGGTCCGGCGTGCCGGCGGTCGCCGTTGGAACTTCCGGCGGCGATAATCGAGCGCCGTTGGGCGGTCCAGCGGCGCAGCAGCTGCCCCGCCGTAGGGCCCGTCGTGCTCTTTCCAACGACATGCTGCACGTCCCGCACGGATGACGGTGCGGCAAGTTATGGCCTTCGGCGCGCGGCGCGGACGGCCGACGAACCCGATCCCCCTTTGGGCCCCGCGGCGGCCCGAGGCCCTCCCGGCGGACGCGCACGCGCTCCACGGCGATCGTCGGACGATAAGGAAGTGCGGCATCGTGGGTGCGGAAAAAAATGCAATAGCAAAAGGGGTGCAACACGAGGACTTCCCAGGAGGTCACCCATCCTAGTACTACTCTCGCCCAAGCACGCTTAACTGCGGAGTTCTGATGGGATCCGGTGCATTAGTGCTGGTATGATCGCACCCGTTCAGCTAGCGCTCGAAAATCTACTTGACCTCGACGCGGCCGAACGCCACCGCCCCCGCCAGGCCGGGTTGACGGGATTTCCGTGCCCGTGCGGCCCGCATGTCGGCGCGGCGGGATGCCCGGAGCGGTGCACAGCCCGCGGATCCGGATTTCAAATGCGGTCCGGCGTGCCGGCGGTCGCCGTTGGAGCTTCCGGCGGCGATAATCGAGCGCCGTTGGGCGGTCCAGCGGCGCAGCGGCTGCCCCGCCGTAGGGCCCGTCGTGCTCTTTCCAACGACATGCTGCACGTCCCGCACGGATGACGGTGCGGCAAGTTATGGCCTTCGGCGCGCGGCGCGGACGGCCGACGAACCCGATCCCCCTTTGGGCCCCGCGGCGGCCCGAGGCCCTCCCGGCGGACGCGCACGCCCTCCACGGCGATCGTCGGACGATAAGGAAGTGCGGCATCGTGGGTGCGGAAAAAATGGCATAGCAAAAGGGGTGCAACACGAGGACTTCCCAGGAGGTCACCCATCCTAGTACTACTCTCGCCCAAGCACGCTTAACTGCGGAGTTCTGATGGGATCCGGTGGATTAGTGCTGGTATGATCGCACCCGTTCAGCTAGCGCTCGAAAATCTACTTGACCTCGACGCGGCCGAACGCCACCGCCCCCGCCAGGCCGGGTTGACGGGATTTCCGTGCCCGTGCGGCCCGCATGTCGGCGCGGCGGGATGCCCGGAGCGGTGCACTGCCCGCGGATCCGGATTTCAAATGCGGTCCGGCGTGCCGGCGGTCGCCGTTGGAACTTCCGGCGGCGATAATCGAGCGCCGTTGGGCGGTCCAGCGGCGCAGCAGCTGCCCCGCCGTAGGGCCCGTCGTGCTCTTTCCAACGACATGCTGCACGTCCCGCACGGATGACGGTGCGGCAAGTTATGGCCTTCGGCGCGCGGCGCGGACGGCCGACGAACCCGATCCCCCTTTGGGCCCCGCGGCGGCCCGAGGCCCTCCCGGCGGACGCGCACGCGCTCCACGGCGATCGTCGGACGATAAGGAAGTGCGGCATCGTGGGTGCGGAAAAAAATGCAATAGCAAAAGGGGTGCAACACGAGGACTTCCCAGGAGGTCACCCATCCTAGTACTACTCTCGCCCAAGCACGCTTAACTGCGGAGTTCTGATGGGATCCGGTGCATTAGTGCTGGTATGATCGCACCCGTTCAGCTAGCGCTCGAAAATCTACTTGACCTCGACGCGGCCGAACGCCACCGCCCCCGCCAGGCCGGGTTGACGGGATTTCCGTGCCCGTGCGGCCCGCATGTCGGCGCGGCGGGATGCCCGGAGCGGTGCACAGCCCGCGGATCCGGATTTCAAATGCGGTCCGGCGTGCCGGCGGTCGCCGTTGGAGCTTCCGGCGGCGATAATCGAGCGCCGTTGGGCGGTCCAGCGGCGCAGCGGCTGCCCCGCCGTAGGGCCCGTCGTGCTCTTTCCAACGACATGCTGCACGTCCCGCACGGATGACAGTGCGGTAAGTTATGGCCTTCGGCGCGCGGCGCGGACGGCCGACGAACCCGATCCCCCTTTGGGCCCCGCGGCGGCCCGAGGCCCTCCCGGCGGACGCGCACGCCCTCCACGGCGATCGTCGGACGATAAGGAAGTGCGGCATCGTGGGTGCGGAAAAAATGGCATAGCAAAAGGGGTGCAACACGAGGACTTCCCAGGAGGTCACCCATCCTAGTACTACTCTCGCCCAAGCACGCTTAACTGCGGAGTTCTGATGGGATCCGGTGCATTAGTGCTGGTATGATCGCACCCGTTCAGCTAGCGCTCGAAAATCTACTTGACCTCGACGCGGCCGAACGCCACCGCCCCCGCCAGGCCGGGTTGACGGGATTTCCGTGCCCGTGCGGCCCGCATGTCGGCGCGGCGGGATGCCCGGAGCGGTGCACTGCCCGCGGATCCGGATTTCAAATGCGGTCCGGCGTGCCGGCGGTCGCCGTTGGAACTTCCGGCGGCGATAATCGAGCGCCGTTGGGCGGTCCAGCGGCGCAGCAGCTGCCCCGCCGTAGGGCCCGTCGTGCTCTTTCCAACGACATGCTGCACGTCCCGCACGGATGACGGTGCGGCAAGTTATGGCCTTCGGCGCGCGGCGCGGACGGCCGACGAACCCGATCCCCCTTTGGGCCCCGCGGCGGCCCGAGGCCCTCCCGGCGGACGCGCACGCGCTCCACGGCGATCGTCGGACGATAAGGAAGTGCGGCATCGTGGGTGCGGAAAAAAATGCAATAGCAAAAGGGGTGCAACACGAGGACTTCCCAGGAGGTCACCCATCCTAGTACTACTCTCGCCCAAGCACGCTTAACTGCGGAGTTCTGATGGGATCCGGTGCATTAGTGCTGGTATGATCGCACCCGTTCAGCTAGCGCTCGAAAATCTACTTGACCTCGACGCGGCCGAACGCCACCGCCCCCGCCAGGCCGGGTTGACGGGATTTCCGTGCCCGAGCGGCCCGCATGTCGGCGCGGCGGGATGCCCGGAGCGGTGCACTGCCCGCGGATCCGGATTTCAAATGCGGTCCGGCGTGCCGGCGGTCGCCGTTGGAGCTTCCGGCGGCGATAATCGAGCGCCGTTGGGCGGTCCAGCGGCGCAGCGGCTGCCCCGCCGTAGGGCCCGTCGTGCTCTTTCCAACGACATGCTGCACGTCCCGCACGGATGACGGTGCGGCAAGTTATGGCCTTCGGCGCGCGGCGCGGACGGCCGACGAACCCGATCCCCCTTTGGGCCCCGCGGCGGCCCGAGGCCCTCCCGGCGGACGCGCACGCCCTCCACGGCGATCGTCGGACGATAAGGAAGTGCGGCATCGTGGGTGCGGAAAAAATGGCATAGCAAAAGGGGTGCAACACGAGGACTTCCCAGGAGGTCACCCATCCTAGTACTACTCTCGCCCAAGCACGCTTAACTGCGGAGTTCTGATGGGATCCGGTGCATTAGTGCTGGTATGATCGCACCCGTTCAGCTAGCGCTCGAAAATCTACTTGACCTCGACGCGGCCGAACGCCACCGCCCCCGCCAGGCCGGGTTGACGGGATTTCCGTGCCCGTGCGGCCCGCATGTCGGCGCGGCGGGATGCCCGGAGCGGTGCACTGCCCGCGGATCCGGATTTCAAATGCGGTCCGGCGTGCCGGCGGTCGCCGTTGGAACTTCCGGCGGCGATAATCGAGCGTCGTTGGGCGGTCCAGCGGCGCAGCAGCTGCCCCGCCGTAGGGCCCGTCGTGCTCTTTCCAACGACATGCTGCACGTCCCGCACGGATGACGGTGCGGCAAGTTATGGCCTTCGGCGCGCGGCGCGGACGGCCGACGAACCCGATCCCCCTTTGGGCCCCGCGGCGGCCCGAGGCCCTCCCGGCGGACGCGCACGCGCTCCACGGCGATCGTCGGACGATAAGGAAGTGCGGCATCGTGGGTGCGGAAAAAAATGCAATAGCAAAAGGGGTGCAACACGAGGACTTCCCAGGAGGTCACCCATCCTAGTACTACTCTCGCCCAAGCACGCTTAACTGCGGAGTTCTGATGGGATCCGGTGCATTAGTGCTGGTATGATCGCACCCGTTCAGCTAGCGCTCGAAAATCTACTTGACCTCGACGCGGCCGAACGCCACCGCCCCCGCCAGGCCGGGTTGACGGGATTTCCGTGCCCGTGCGGCCCGCATGTCGGCGCGGCGGGATGCCCGGAGCGGTGCACAGCCCGCGGATCCGGATTTCAAATGCGGTCCGGCGTGCCGGCGGTCGCCGTTGGAGCTTCCGGCGGCGATAATCGAGCGTCGTTGGGCGGTCCAGCGGCGCAGCGGCTGCCCCGCCGTAGGGCCCGTCGTGCTCTTTCCAACGACATGCTGCACGTCCCGCACGGATGACAGTGCGGTAAGTTATGGCCTTCGGCGCGCGGCGCGGACGGCCGACGAACCCGATCCCCCTTTGGGCCCCGCGGCGGCCCGAGGCCCTCCCGGCGGACGCGCACGCCCTCCACGGCGATCGTCGGACGATAAGGAAGTGCGGCATCGTGGGTGCGGAAAAAATGGCATAGCAAAAGGGGTGCAACACGAGGACTTCCCAGGAGGTCACCCATCCTAGTACTACTCTCGCCCAAGCACGCTTAACTGCGGAGTTCTGATGGGATCCGGTGCATTAGTGCTGGTATGATCGCACCCGTTCAGCTAGCGCTCGAAAATCTACTTGACCTCGACGCGGCCGAACGCCACCGCCCCCGCCAGGCCGGGTTGACGGGATTTCCGTGCCCGTGCGGCCCGCATGTCGGCGCGGCGGGATGCCCGGAGCGGTGCACTGCCCGCGGATCCGGATTTCAAATGCGGTCCGGCGTGCCGGCGGTCGCCGTTGGAACTTCCGGCGGCGATAATCGAGCGCCGTTGGGCGGTCCAGCGGCGCAGCAGGTGCCCCGCCGTAGGGCCCGTCGTGCTCTTTCCAACGACATGCTGCACGTCCCGCACGGATGACGGTGCGGCAAGTTATGGCCTTCGGCGCGCGGCGCGGACGGCCGACGAACCCGATCCCCCTTTGGGCCCCGCGGCGGCCCGAGGCCCTCCCGGCGGACGCGCACGCGCTCCACGGCGATCGTCGGACGATAAGGAAGTGCGGCATCGTGGGTGCGGAAAAAAATGCAATAGCAAAAGGGGTGCAACACGAGGACTTCCCAGGAGGTCACCCATCCTAGTACTACTCTCGCCCAAGCACGCTTAACTGCGGAGTTCTGATGGGATCCGGTGCATTAGTGCTGGTATGATCGCACCCGTTCAGCTAGCGCTCGAAAATCTACTTGACCTCGACGCGGCCGAACGCCACCGCCCCCGCCAGGCCGGGTTGACGGGATTTCCGTGCCCGAGCGGCCCGCATGTCGGCGCGGCGGGATGCCCGGAGCGGTGCACTGCCCGCGGATCCGGATTTCAAATGCGGTCCGGCGTGCCGGCGGTCGCCGTTGGAGCTTCCGGCGGCGATAATCGAGCGCCGTTGGGCGGTCCAGCGGCGCAGCGGCTGCCCCGCCGTAGGGCCCGTCGTGCTCTTTCCAACGACATGCTGCACGTCCCGCACGGATGACGGTGCGGCAAGTTATGGCCTTCGGCGCGCGGCGCGGACGGCCGCCGAACCCGATCCCCCTTTGGGCCCCGCGGCGGCCCGAGGCCCTCCCGGCGGACGCGCACGCGCTCCACGGCGATCGTCGGACGATAAGGAAGTGCGGCATCGTGGGTGCGGAAAAAAATGCAATAGCAAAAGGGGTGCAACACGAGGACTTCCCAGGAGGTCACCCATCCTAGTACTACTCTCGCCCAAGCACGCTTAACTGCGGAGTTCTGATGGGATCCGGTGCATTAGTGCTGGTATGATCGCACCCGTTCAGCTAGCGCTCGAAAATCTACTTGACCTCGACGCGGCCGAACGCCACCGCCCACGCCAGGCCGGGTTGACGGGATTTCCGTGCCCGAGCGGCCCGCATGTCGGCGCGGCGGGATGCCCGGAGCGGTGCACTGCCCGCGGATCCGGATTTCAAATGCGGTCCGGCGTGCCGGCGGTCGCCGTTGGAGCTTCCGGCGGCGATAATCGAGCGCCGTTGGGCGGTCCAGCGGCGCAGCGGCTGCCCCGCCGTAGGGCCCGTCGTGCTCTTTCCAACGACATGCTGCACGTCCCGCACGGATGACGGTGCGGCAAGTTATGGCCTTCGGCGCGCGGCGCGGACGGCCGCCGAACCCGATCCCCCTTTGGGCCCCGCGGCGGCCCGAGGCCCTCCCGGCGGACGCGCACGCCCTCCACGGCGATCGTCGGACGATAAGGAAGTGCGGCATCGTGGGTGCGGAAAAAAATGGCATAGCAAAAGGGGTGCAACACGAGGACGTCCCAGGAGGTCACCCATCCTAGTACTACTCTCGCCCAAGCACGCTTAACTGCGGAGTTCTGATGGGATCCGGTGCATTAGTGCTGGTATGATCGCACCCGTTCAGCTAGCGCTCGAAAATCTACTTGACCTCGACGCGGCCGAACGCCACCGCCCCCGCCAGGCCGGGTTGACGGGATTTCCGTGCCCGTGCGGCCCGCATGTCGGCGCGGCGGGATGCCCGGAGCGGTGCACAGCCCGCGGATCCGGATTTCAAATGCGGTCCGGCGTGCCGGCGGTCGCCGTTGGAGCTTCCGGCGGCGATAATCGAGCGCCGTTGGGCGGTCCAGCGGCGCAGCGGCTGCCCCGCCGTAGGGCCCGTCGTGCTCTTTCCAACGACATGCTGCACGTCCCGCACGGATGACGGTGCGGCAAGTTATGGCCTTCGGCGCGCGGCGCGGACGGCCGACGAACCCGATCCCCCTTTGGGCCCCGCGGCGGCCCGAGGCCCTCCCGGCGGACGCGCACGCCCTCCACGGCGATCGTCGGACGATAAGGAAGTGCGGCATCGTGGGTGCGGAAAAAATGGCATAGCAAAAGGGGTGCAACACGAGGACTTCCCAGGAGGTCACCCATCCTAGTACTACTCTCGCCCAAGCACGCTTAACTGCGGAGTTCTGATGGGATCCGGTGCATTAGTGCTGGTATGATCGCACCCGTTCAGCTAGCGCTCGAAAATCTACTTGACCTCGACGCGGCCGAACGCCACCGCCCCCGCCAGGCCGGGTTGACGGGATTTCCGTGCCCGTGCGGCCCGCATGTCGGCGCGGCGGGATGCCCGGAGCGGTGCACTGCCCGCGGATCCGGATTTCAAATGCGGTCCGGCGTGCCGGCGGTCGCCGTTGGAACTTCCGGCGGCGATAATCGAGCGCCGTTGGGCGGTCCAGCGGCGCAGCAGCTGCCCCGCCGTAGGGCCCGTCGTGCTCTTTCCAACGACATGCTGCACGTCCCGCACGGATGACGGTGCGGCAAGTTATGGCCTTCGGCGCGCGGCGCGGACGGCCGACGAACCCGATCCCCCTTTGGGCCCCGCGGCGGCCCGAGGCCCTCCCGGCGGACGCGCACGCGCTCCACGGCGATCGTCGGACGATAAGGAAGTGCGGCATCGTGGGTGCGGAAAAAAATGCAATAGCAAAAGGGGTGCAACACGAGGACTTCCCAGGAGGTCACCCATCCTAGTACTACTCTCGCCCAAGCACGCTTAACTGCGGAGTTCTGATGGGATCCGGTGCATTAGTGCTGGTATGATCGCACCCGTTCAGCTAGCGCTCGAAAATCTACTTGACCTCGACGCGGCCGAACGCCACCGCCCCCGCCAGGCCGGGTTGACGGGATTTCCGTGCCCGTGCGGCCCGCATGTCGGCGCGGCGGGATGCCCGGAGCGGTGCACTGCCCGCGGATCCGGATTTCAAATGCGGTCCGGCGTGCCGGCGGTCGCCGTTGGAGCTTCCGGCGGCGATAATCGAGCGCCGTTGGGCGGTCCAGCGGCGCAGCGGCTGCCCCGCCGTAGGGCCCGTCGTGCTCTTTCCAACGACATGCTGCACGTCCCGCACGGATGACGGTGCGGCAAGTTATGGCCTTCGGCGCGCGGCGCGGACGGCCGACGAACCCGATCCCCCTTTGGGCCCCGCGGCGGCCCGAGGCCCTCCCGGCGGACGCGCACGCCCTCCACGGCGATCGTCGGACGATAAGGAAGTGCGGCATCGTGGGTGCGGAAAAAATGGCATAGCAAAAGGGGTGCAACACGAGGACTTCCCAGGAGGTCACCCATCCTAGTACTACTCTCGCCCAAGCACGCTTAACTGCGGAGTTCTGATGGGATCCGGTGCATTAGTGCTGGTATGATCGCACCCGTTCAGCTAGCGCTCGAAAATCTACTTGACCTCGACGCGGCCGAACGCCACCGCCCCCGCCAGGCCGGGTTGACGGGATTTTCGTGCCCGTGCGGCCCGCATGTCGGCGCGGCGGGATGCCCGGAGCGGTGCACTGCCCGCGGATCCGGATTTCAAATGCGGTCCGGCGTGCCGGCGGTCGCCGTTGGAGCTTCCGGCGGCGATAATCGAGCGCCGTTGGGCGGTCCAGCGGCGCAGCGGCTGCCCCGCCGTAGGGCCCGTCGTGCTCTTTCCAACGACATGCTGCACGTCCCGCACGGATGACGGTGCGGCAAGTTATGGCCTTCGGCGCGCGGCGCGGACGGCCGACGAACCCGATCCCCCTTTGGGCCCCGCGGGGGCCCGAGGCCCTCCCGGCGGACGCGCACGCCCTCCACGGCGATCGTCGGACGATAAGGAAGTGCGGCATCGTGGGTGCGGAAAAAAATGGCATAGCAAAAGGGGTGCAACACGAGGACTTCCCAGGAGGTCACCCATCCTAGTACTACTCTCGCCCAAGCACGCTTAACTGCGGAGTTCTGATGGGATCCGGTGCATTAGTGCTGGTATGATCGCACCCGTTCAGCTAGCGCTCGAAAATCTACTTGACCTCGACGCGGCCGAACGCCACCGCCCCCGCCAGGCCGGGTTGACGGGATTTCCGTGCCCGTGCGGCCCGCATGTCGGCGCGGCGGGATGCCCGGAGCGGTGCACAGCCCGCGGATCCGGATTTCAAATGCGGTCCGGCGTGCCGGCGGTCGCCGTTGGAGCTTCCGGCGGCGATAATCGAGCGCCGTTGGGCGGTCCAGCGGCGCAGCGGCTGCCCCGCCGTAGGGCCCGTCGTGCTCTTTCCAACGACATGCTGCACGTCCCGCACGGATGACGGTGCGGCAAGTTATGGCCTTCGGCGCGCGGCGCGGACGGCCGACGAACCCGATCCCCCTTTGGGCCCCGCGGCGGCCCGAGGCCCTCCCGGCGGACGCGCACGCCCTCCACGGCGATCGTCGGACGATAAGGAAGTGCGGCATCGTGGGTGCGGAAAAAATGGCATAGCAAAAGGGGTGCAACACGAGGACTTCCCAGGAGGTCACCCATCCTAGTACTACTCTCGCCCAAGCACGCTTAACTGCGGAGTTCTGATGGGATCCGGTGCATTAGTGCTGGTATGATCGCACCCGTTCAGCTAGCGCTCGAAAATCTACTTGACCTCGACGCGGCCGAACGCCACCGCCCCCGCCAGGCCGGGTTGACGGGATTTCCGTGCCCGTGCGGCCCGCATGTCGGCGCGGCGGGATGCCCGGAGCGGTGCACTGCCCGCGGATCCGGATTTCAAATGCGGTCCGGCGTGCCGGCGGTCGCCGTTGGAACTTCCGGCGGCGATAATCGAGCGCCGTTGGGCGGTCCAGCGGCGCAGCAGCTGCCCCGCCGTAGGGCCCGTCGTGCTCTTTCCAACGACATGCTGCACGTCCCGCACGGATGACGGTGCGGCAAGTTATGGCCTTCGGCGCGCGGCGCGGACGGCCGACGAACCCGATCCCCCTTTGGGCCCCGCGGCGGCCCGAGGCCCTCCCGGCGGACGCGCACGCGCTCCACGGCGATCGTCGGACGATAAGGAAGTGCGGCATCGTGGGTGCGGAAAAAAATGCAATAGCAAAAGGGGTGCAACACGAGGACTTCCCAGGAGGTCACCCATCCTAGTACTACTCTCGCCCAAGCACGCTTAACTGCGGAGTTCTGATGGGATCCGGTGCATTAGTGCTGGTATGATCGCACCCGTTCAGCTAGCGCTCGAAAATCTACTTGACCTCGACGCGGCCGAACGCCACCGCCCCCGCCAGGCCGGGTTGACGGGATTTCCGTGCCCGTGCGGCCCGCATGTCGGCGCGGCGGGATGCCCGGAGCGGTGCACAGCCCGCGGATCCGGATTTCAAATGCGGTCCGGCGTGCCGGCGGTCGCCGTTGGAGCTTCCGGCGGCGATAATCGAGCGCCGTTGGGCGGTCCAGCGGCGCAGCGGCTGCCCCGCCGTAGGGCCCGTCGTGCTCTTTCCAACGACATGCTGCACGTCCCGCACGGATGACGGTGCGGCAAGTTATGGCCTTCGGCGCGCGGCGCGGACGGCCGACGAACCCGATCCCCCTTTGGGCCCCGCGGCGGCCCGAGGCCCTCCCGGCGGACGCGCACGCCCTCCACGGCGATCGTCGGACGATAAGGAAGTGCGGCATCGTGGGTGCGGAAAAAATGGCATAGCAAAAGGGGTGCAACACGAGGACTTCCCAGGAGGTCACCCATCCTAGTACTACTCTCGCCCAAGCACGCTTAACTGCGGAGTTCTGATGGGATCCGGTGCATTAGTGCTGGTATGATCGCACCCGTTCAGCTAGCGCTCGAAAATCTACTTGACCTCGACGCGGCCGAACGCCACCGCCCCCGCCAGGCCGGGTTGACGGGATTTCCGTGCCCGTGCGGCCCGCATGTCGGCGCGGCGGGATGCCCGGAGCGGTGCACTGCCCGCGGATCCGGATTTCAAATGCGGTCCGGCGTGCCGGCGGTCGCCGTTGGAACTTCCGGCGGCGATAATCGAGCGCCGTTGGGCGGTCCAGCGGCGCAGCAGCTGCCCCGCCGTAGGGCCCGTCGTGCTCTTTCCAACGACATGCTGCACGTCCCGCACGGATGACGGTGCGGCAAGTTATGGCCTTCGGCGCGCGGCGCGGACGGCCGACGAACCCGATCCCCCTTTGGGCCCCGCGGCGGCCCGAGGCCCTCCCGGCGGACGCGCACGCGCTCCACGGCGATCGTCGGACGATAAGGAAGTGCGGCATCGTGGGTGCGGAAAAAAATGCAATAGCAAAAGGGGTGCAACACGAGGACTTCCCAGGAGGTCACCCATCCTAGTACTACTCTCGCCCAAGCACGCTTAACTGCGGAGTTCTGATGGGATCCGGTGCATTAGTGCTGGTATGATCGCACCCGTTCAGCTAGCGCTCGAAAATCTACTTGACCTCGACGCGGCCGAACGCCACCGCCCCCGCCAGGGCGGGTTGACGGGATTTCCGTGCCCGAGCGGCCCGCATGTCGGCGCGGCGGGATGCCCGGAGCGGTGCACTGCCCGCGGATCCGGATTTCAAATGCGGTCCGGCGTGCCGGCGGTCGCCGTTGGAGCTTCCGGCGGCGATAATCGAGCGCCGTAGGGCCCGTCGTGCTCTTTCCAACGACATGCTGCACGTCCCGCACGGATGACGGTGCGGCAAGTTATGGCCTTCGGCGCGCGGCGCGGACGGCCGCCGAACCCGATCCCCCTTTGGGCCCCGCGGCGGCCCGAGGCCCTCCCGGCGGACGCGCACGCGCTCCACGGCGATCGTCGGACGATAAGGAAGTGCGGCATCGTGGGTGCGGAAAAAAATGCAATAGCAAAAGGGGTGCAACACGAGGACTTCCCAGGAGGTCACCCATCCTAGTACTACTCTCGCCCAAGCACGCTTAACTGCGGAGTTCTGATGGGATCCGGTGCATTAGTGCTGGTATGATCGCACCCGTTCAGCTAGCGCTCGAAAATCTACTTGACCTCGACGCGGCCGAACGCCACCGCCCCCGCCAGGCCGGGTTGACGGGATTTCCGTGCCCGAGCGGCCCGCATGTCGGCGCGGCGGGATGCCCGGAGCGGTGCACTGCCCGCGGATCCGGATTTCAAATGCGGTCCGGCGTGCCGGCGGTCGCCGTTGGAGCTTCCGGCGGCGATAATCGAGCGCCGTTGGGCGGTCCAGCGGCGCAGCGGCTGCCCCGCCGTAGGGCCCGTCGTGCTCTTTCCAACGACATGCTGCACGTCCCGCACGGATGACGGTGCGGCAAGTTATGGCCTTCGGCGCGCGGCGCGGACGGCCGCCGAACCCGATCCCCCTTTGGGCCCCGCGGCGGCCCGAGGCCCTCCCGGCGGACGCGCACGCCCTCCACGGCGATCGTCGGACGATAAGGAAGTGCGGCATCGTGGGTGCGGAAAAAAATGGCATAGCAAAAGGGGTGCAACACGAGGACGTCCCAGGAGGTCACCCATCCTAGTACTACTCTCGCCCAAGCACGCTTAACTGCGGAGTTCTGATGGGATCCGGTGCATTAGTGCTGGTATGATCGCACCCGTTCAGCTAGCGCTCGAAAATCTACTTGACCTCGACGCGGCCGAACGCCACCGCCCCCGCCAGGCCGGGTTGACGGGATTTCCGTGCCCGTGCGGCCCGCATGTCGGCGCGGCGGGATGCCCGGAGCGGTGCACAGCCCGCGGATCCGGATTTCAAATGCGGTCCGGCGTGCCGGCGGTCGCCGTTGGAGCTTCCGGCGGCGATAATCGAGCGCCGTTGGGCGGTCCAGCGGCGCAGCGGCTGCCCCGCCGTAGGGCCCGTCGTGCTCTTTCCAACGACATGCTGCACGTCCCGCACGGATGACGGTGCGGCAAGTTATGGCCTTCGGCGCGCGGCGCGGACGGCCGACGAACCCGATCCCCCTTTCGGCCCCGCGGCGGCCCGAGGCCCTCCCGGCGGACGCGCACGCCCTCCACGGCGATCGTCGGACGATAAGGAAGTGCGGCATCGTGGGTGCGGAAAAAATGGCATAGCAAAAGGGGTGCAACACGAGGACTTCCCAGGAGGTCACCCATCCTAGTACTACTCTCGCCCAAGCACGCTTAACTGCGGAGTTCTGATGGGATCCGGTGCATTAGTGCTGGTATGATCGCACCCGTTCAGCTAGCGCTCGAAAATCTACTTGACCTCGACGCGGCCGAACGCCACCGCCCCCGCCAGGCCGGGTTGACGGGATTTCCGTGCCCGTGCGGCCCGCATGTCGGCGCGGCGGGATGCCCGGAGCGGTGCACTGCCCGCGGATCCGGATTTCAAATGCGGTCCGGCGTGCCGGCGGTCGCCGTTGGAACTTCCGGCGGCGATAATCGAGCGCCGTTGGGCGGTCCAGCGGCGCAGCAGCTGTCCCGCCGTAGGGCCCGTCGTGCTCTTTCCAACGACATGCTGCACGTCCCGCACGGATGACGGTGCGGCAAGTTATGGCCTTCGGCGCGCGGCGCGGACGGCCGACGAACCCGATCCCCCTTTGGGCCCCGCGGCGGCCCGAGGCCCTCCTGGCGGACGCGCACGCGCTCCACGGCGATCGTCGGACGATAAGGAAGTGCGGCATCGTGGGTGCGGAAAAAAATGCAATAGCAAAAGGGGTGCAACACGAGGACTTCCCAGGAGGTCACCCATCCTAGTACTACTCTCGCCCAAGCACGCTTAACTGCGGAGTTCTGATGGGATCCGGTGCATTAGTGCTGGTATGATCGCACCCGTTCAGCTAGCGCTCGAAAATCTACTTGACCTCGACGCGGCCGAACGCCACCGCCCCCGCCAGGCCGGGTTGACGGGATTTCCGTGCCCGAGCGGCCCGCATGTCGGCGCGGCGGGATGCCCGGAGCGGTGCACTGCCCGCGGATCCGGATTTCAAATGCGGTCCGGCGTGCCGGCGGTCGCCGTTGGAGCTTCCGGCGGCGATAATCGAGCGCCGTTGGGCGGTCCAGCGGCGCAGCGGCTGCCCCGCCGTAGGGCCCGTCGTGCTCTTTCCAACGACATGCTGCACGTCCCGCACGGATGACGGTGCGGCAAGTTATGGCCTTCGGCGCGCGGCGCGGATGGCCGACGAACCCGATCCCCCTTTGGGCCCCGCGGCGGCCCGAGGCCCTCCCGGCGGACGCGCACGCCCTCCACGGCGATCGTCGGACGATAAGGAAGTGCGGCATCGTGGGTGCGGAAAAAATGGCATAGCAAAAGGGGTGCAACACGAGGACTTCCCAGGAGGTCACCCATCCTAGTACTACTCTCGCCCAAGCACGCTTAACTGCGGAGTTCTGATGGGATCCGGTGCATTAGTGCTGGTATGATCGCACCCGTTCAGCTAGCGCTCGAAAATCTACTTGACCTCGACGCGGCCGAACGCCACCGCCCCCGCCAGGCCGGGTTGACGGGATTTCCGTGCCCGTGCGGCCCGCATGTCGGCGCGGCGGGATGCCCGGAGCGGTGCACTGCCCGCGGATCCGGATTTCAAATGCGGTCCGGCGTGCCGGCGGTCGCCGTTGGAACTTCCGGCGGCGATAATCGAGCGCCGTTGGGCGGTCCAGCGGCGCAGCAGCTGCCCCGCCGTAGGGCCCGTCGTGCTCTTTCCAACGACATGCTGCACGTCCCGCACGGATGACGGTGCGGCAAGTTATGGCCTTCGGCGCGCGGCGCGGACGGCCGACGAACCCGATCCCCCTTTGGGCCCCGCGGCGGCCCGAGGCCCTCCCGGCGGACGCGCACGCGCTCCACGGCGATCGTCGGACGATAAGGAAGTGCGGCATCGTGGGTGCGGAAAAAAATGCAATAGCAAAAGGGGTGCAACACGAGGACTTCCCAGGAGGTCACCCATCCTAGTACTACTCTCGCCCAAGCACGCTTAACTGCGGAGTTCTGATGGGATCCGGTGCATTAGTGCTGGTATGATCGCACCCGTTCAGCTAGCGCTCGAAAATCTACTTGACCTCGACGCGGCCGAACGCCACCGCCCCCGCCAGGCCGGGTTGACGGGATTTCCGTGCCCGTGCGGCCCGCATGTCGGCGCGGCGGGATGCCCGGAGCGGTGCACAGCCCGCGGATCCGGATTTCAAATGCGGTCCGGCGTGCCGGCGGTCGCCGTTGGAGCTTCCGGCGGCGATAATCGAGCGCCGTTGGGCGGTCCAGCGGCGCAGCGGCTGCCCCGCCGTAGGGCCCGTCGTGCTCTTTCCAACGACATGCTGCACGTCCCGCACGGATGACAGTGCGGTAAGTTATGGCCTTCGGCGCGCGGCGCGGACGGCCGACGAACCCGATCCCCCTTTGGGCCCCGCGGCGGCCCGAGGCCCTCCCGGCGGACGCGCACGCCCTCCACGGCGATCGTCGGACGATAAGGAAGTGCGGCATCGTGGGTGCGGAAAAAATGGCATAGCAAAAGGGGTGCAACACGAGGACTTCCCAGGAGGTCACCCATCCTAGTACTACTCTCGCCCAAGCACGCTTAACTGCGGAGTTCTGATGGGATCCGGTGCATTAGTGCTGGTATGATCGCACCCGTTCAGCTAGCGCTCGAAAATCTACTTGACCTCGACGCGGCCGAACGCCACCGCCCCCGCCAGGCCGGGTTGACGGGATTTCCGTGCCCGTGCGGCCCGCATGTCGGCGCGGCGGGATGCCCGGAGCGGTGCACTGCCCGCGGATCCGGATTTCAAATGCGGTCCGGCGTGCCGGCGGTCGCCGTTGGAACTTCCGGCGGCGATAATCGAGCGCCGTTGGGCGGTCCAGCGGCGCAGCAGCTGCCCCGCCGTAGGGCCCGTCGTGCTCTTTCCAACGACATGCTGCACGTCCCGCACGGATGACGGTGCGGCAAGTTATGGCCTTCGGCGCGCGGCGCGGACGGCCGACGAACCCGATCCCCCTTTGGGCCCCGCGGCGGCCCGAGGCCCTCCCGGCGGACGCGCACGCGCTCCACGGCGATCGTCGGACGATAAGGAAGTGCGGCATCGTGGGTGCGGAAAAAAATGCAATAGCAAAAGGGGTGCAACACGAGGACTTCCCAGGAGGTCACCCATCCTAGTACTACTCTCGCCCAAGCACGCTTAACTGCGGAGTTCTGATGGGATCCGGTGCATTAGTGCTGGTATGATCGCACCCGTTCAGCTAGCGCTCGAAAATCTACTTGACCTCGACGCGGCCGAACGCCACCGCCCCCGCCAGGCCGGGTTGACGGGATTTCCGTGCCCGAGCGGCCCGCATGTCGGCGCGGCGGGATGCCCGGAGCGGTGCACTGCCCGCGGATCCGGATTTCAAATGCGGTCCGGCGTGCCGGCGGTCGCCGTTGGAGCTTCCGGCGGCGATAATCGAGCGCCGTTGGGCGGTCCAGCGGCGCAGCGGCTGCCCCGCCGTAGGGCCCGTCGTGCTCTTTCCAACGACATGCTGCACGTCCCGCACGGATGACGGTGCGGCAAGTTATGGCCTTCGGCGCGCGGCGCGGACGGCCGCCGAACCCGATCCCCCTTTGGGCCCCGCGGCGGCCCGAGGCCCTCCCGGCGGACGCGCACGCGCTCCACGGCGATCGTCGGACGATAAGGAAGTGCGGCATCGTGGGTGCGGAAAAAAATGCAATAGCAAAAGGGGTGCAACACGAGGACTTCCCAGGAGGTCACCCATCCTAGTACTACTCTCGCCCAAGCACGCTTAACTGCGGAGTTCTGATGGGATCCGGTGCATTAGTGCTGGTATGATCGCACCCGTTCAGCTAGCGCTCGAAAATCTACTTGACCTCGACGCGGCCGAACGCCACCGCCCCCGCCAGGCCGGGTTGACGGGATTTCCGTGCCCGAGCGGCCCGCATGTCGGCGCGGCGGGATGCCCGGAGCGGTGCACTGCCCGCGGATCCGGATTTCAAATGCGGTCCGGCGTGCCGGCGGTCGCCGTTGGAGCTTCCGGCGGCGATAATCGAGCGCCGTTGGGCGGTCCAGCGGCGCAGCGGCTGCCCCGCCGTAGGGCCCGTCGTGCTCTTTCCAACGACATGCTGCACGTCCCGCACGGATGACGGTGCGGCAAGTTATGGCCTTCGGCGCGCGGCGCGGACGGCCGCCGAACCCGATCCCCCTTTGGGCCCCGCGGCGGCCCGAGGCCCTCCCGGCGGACGCGCACGCCCTCCACGGCGATCGTCGGACGATAAGGAAGTGCGGCATCGTGGGTGCGGAAAAAAATGGCATAGCAAAAGGGGTGCAACACGAGGACTTCCCAGGAGGTCACCCATCCTAGTACTACTCTCGCCCAAGCACGCTTAACTGCGGAGTTCTGATGGGATCCGGTGCATTAGTGCTGGTATGATCGCACCCGTTCAGCTAGCGCTCGAAAATCTACTTGACCTCGACGCGGCCGAACGCCACCGCCCCCGCCAGGCCGGGTTGACGGGATTTCCGTGCCCGTGCGGCCCGCATGTCGGCGCGGCGGGATGCCCGGAGCGGTGCACTGCCCGCGGATCCGGATTTCAAATGCGGTCCGGCGTTCCGGCGGTCGCCGTTGGAGCTTCCGGCGGCGATAATCGAGCGCCGTTGGGCGGTCCAGCGGCGCAGCGGCTGCCCCGCCGTAGGGCCCGTCGTGCTCTTTCCAACGACATGCTGCACGTCCCGCACGGATGACGGTGCGGCAAGTTATGGCCTTCAGCGCGCGGCGCGGACGGCCGACGAACCCGATCCCCCTTTGGGCCCCGCGGCGGCCCGAGGCCCTCCCGGCGGACGCGCACGCCCTCCACGGCGATCGTCGGACGATAAGGAAGTGCGGCATCGTGGGTGCGGAAAAAAATGGCATAGCAAAAGGGGTGCAACACGAGGACTTCCCAGGAGGTCACCCATCCTAGTACTACTCTCGCCCAAGCACGCTTAACTGCGGAGTTCTGATGGGATCCGGTGCATTAGTGCTGGTATGATCGCACCCGTTCAGCTAGCGCTCGAAAATCTACTTGACCTCGACGCGGCCGAACGCCACCGCCCCCGCCAGGCCGGGTTGACGGGATTTCCGTGCCCGAGCGGCCCGCATGTCGGCGCGGCGGGATGCCCGGAGCGGTGCACTGCCCGCGGATCCGGATTTCAAATGCGGTCCGGCGTGCCGGCGGTCGCCGTTGGAGCTTCCGGCGGCGATAATCGAGCGCCGTTGGGCGGTCCAGCGGCGCAGCGGCTGCCCCGCCGTAGGGCCCGTCGTGCTCTTTCCAACGACATGCTGCACGTCCCGCACGGATGACGGTGCGGCAAGTTATGGCCTTCGGCGCGCGGCGCGGACGGCCGACGAACCCGATCCCCCTTTGGGCCCCGCGGCGGCCCGAGGCCCTCCCGGCGGACGCGCACGCCCTCCACGGCGATCGTCGGACGATAAGGAAGTGCGGCATCGTGGGTGCGGAAAAAAATGGCATAGCAAAAGGGGTGCAACACGAGGACTTCCCAGGAGGTCACCCATCCTAGTACTACTCTCGCCCAAGCACGCTTAACTGCGGAGTTCTGATGGGATCCGGTGCATTAGTGCTGGTATGATCGCACCCGTTCAGCTAGCGCTCGAAAATCTACTTGACCTCGACGCGGCCGAACGCCACCGCCCCCGCCAGGCCGGGTTGACGGGATTTCCGTGCCCGTGCGGCCCGCATGTCGGCGCGGCGGGATGCCCGGAGCGGTGCACTGCCCGCGGATCCGGATTTCAAATGCGGTCCGGCGTGCCGGCGGTCGCCGTTGGAGCTTCCGGCGGCGATAATCGAGCGCCGTTGGGCGGTCCAGCGGCGCAGCGGCTGCCCCGCCGTAGGGCCCGTCGTGCTCTTTCCAACGACATGCTGCACGTCCCGCACGGATGACGGTGCGGCAAGTTATGGCCTTCGGCGCGCGGCGCGGACGGCCGCCGAACCCGATCCCCCTTTGGGCCCCGCGGCGGCCCGAGGCCCTCCCGGCGGACGCGCACGCGCTCCATGGCGATCGTCGGACGATAAGGAAGTGCGGCATCGTGGGTGCGGAAAAAAATGCAATAGCAAAAGGGGTGCAACACGAGGACTTCCCAGGAGGTCACCCATCCTAGTACTACTCTCGCCCAAGCACGCTTAACTGCGGAGTTCTGATGGGATCCGGTGCATTAGTGCTGGTATGATCGCACCCGTTCAGCTAGCGCTCGAAAATCTACTTGACCTCGACGCGGCCGAACGCCACCGCCCCCGCCAGGCCGGGTTGACGGGATTTCCGTGCCCGAGCGGCCCGCATGTCGGCGCGGCGGGATGCCCGGAGCGGTGCACTGCCCGCGGATCCGGATTTCAAATGCGGTCCGGCGTGCCGGCGGTCGCCGTTGGAGCTTCCGGCGGCGATAATCGAGCGCCGTTGGGCGGTCCAGCGGCGCAGCGGCTGCCCCGCCGTAGGGCCCGTCGTGCTCTTTCCAACGACATGCTGCACGTCCCGCACGGATGACGGTGCGGCAAGTTATGGCCTTCGGCGCGCGGCGCGGACGGCCGCCGAACCCGATCCCCCTTTGGGCCCCGCGGCGGCCCGAGGCCCTCCCGGCGGACGCGCACGCCCTCCACGGCGATCGTCGGACGATAAGGAAGTGCGGCATCGTGGGTGCGGAAAAAAATGGCATAGCAAAAGGGGTGCAACACGAGGACTTCCCAGGAGGTCACCCATCCTAGTACTACTCTCGCCCAAGCACGCTTAACTGCGGAGTTCTGATGGGATCCGGTGCATTAGTGCTGGTATGATCGCACCCGTTCAGCTAGCGCTCGAAAATCTACTTGACCTCGACGCGGCCGAACGCCACCGCCCCCGCCAGGCCGGGTTGACGGGATTTCCGTGCCCGTGCGGCCCGCATGTCGGCGCGGCGGGATGCCCGGAGCGGCGCACTGCCCGCGGATCCGGATTTCAAATGCGGTCCGGCGTTCCGGCGGTCGCCGTTGGAGCTTCCGGCGGCGATAATCGAGCGCCGTTGGGCGGTCCAGCGGCGCAGCGGCTGCCCCGCCGTAGGGCCCGTCGTGCTCTTTCCAACGACATGCTGCACGTCCCGCACGGATGACGGTGCGGCAAGTTATGGCCTTCAGCGCGCGGCGCGGACGGCCGACGAACCCGATCCCCCTTTGGGCCCCGCGGCGGCCCGAGGCCCTCCCGGCGGACGCGCACGCCCTCCACGGCGATCGTCGGACGATAAGGAAGTGCGGCATCGTGGGTGCGGAAAAAAATGGCATAGCAAAAGGGGTGCAACACGAGGACTTCCCAGGAGGTCACCCATCCTAGTACTACTCTCGCCCAAGCACGCTTAACTGCGGAGTTCTGATGGGATCCGGTGCATTAGTGCTGGTATGATCGCACCCGTTCAGCTAGCGCTCGAAAATCTACTTGACCTCGACGCGGCCGAACGCCACCGCCCCCGCCAGGCCGGGTTGACGGGATTTCCGTGCCCGAGCGGCCCGCATGTCGGCGCGGCGGGATGCCCGGAGCGGTGCACTGCCCGCGGATCCGGATTTCAAATGCGGTCCGGCGTGCCGGCGGTCGCCGTTGGAGCTTCCGGCGGCGATAATCGAGCGCCGTTGGGCGTTCCAGCGGCGCAGCGGCTGCCCCGCCGTAGGGCCCGTCGTGCTCTTTCCAACGACATGCTGCACGTCCCGCACGGATGACGGTGCGGCAAGTTATGGCCTTCGGCGCGCGGCGCGGACGGCCGACGAACCCGATCCCCCTTTGGGCCCCGCGGCGGCCCGAGGCCCTCCCGGCGGACGCGCACGCCCTCCACGGCGATCGTCGGACGATAAGGAAGTGCGGCATCGTGGGTGCGGAAAAAAATGGCATAGCAAAAGGGGTGCAACACGAGGACTTCCCAGGAGGTCACCCATCCTAGTACTACTCTCGCCCAAGCACGCTTAACTGCGGAGTTCTGATGGGATCCGGTGCATTAGTGCTGGTATGATCGCACCCGTTCAGCTAGCGCTCGAAAATCTACTTGACCTCGACGCGGCCGAACGCCACCGCCCCCGCCAGGCCGGGTTGACGGGATTTTCGTGCCCGTGCGGCCCGCATGTCGGCGCGGCGGGATGCCCGGAGCGGTGCACTGCCCGCGGATCCGGATTTCAAATGCGGTCCGGCGTGCCGGCGGTCGCCGTTGGAGCTTCCGGCGGCGATAATCGAGCGCCGTTGGGCGGTCCAGCGGCGCAGCGGCTGCCCCGCCGTAGGGCCCGTCGTGCTCTTTCCAACGACATGCTGCACGTCCCGCACGGATGACGGTGCGGCAAGTTATGGCCTTCGGCGCGCGGCGCGGACGGCCGACGAACCCGATCCCCCTTTGGGCCCCGCGGCGGCCCGAGGCCCTCCCGGCGGACGCGCACGCCCTCCACGGCGATCGTCGGACGATAAGGAAGTGCGGCATCGTGGGTGCGGAAAAAAATGGCATAGCAAAAGGGGTGCAACACGAGGACTTCCCAGGAGGTCACCCATCCTAGTACTACTCTCGCCCAAGCACGCTTAACTGCGGAGTTCTGATGGGATCCGGTGCATTAGTGCTGGTATGATCGCACCCGTTCAGCTAGCGCTCGAAAATCTACTTGACCTCGACGCGGCCGAACGCCACCGCCCCCGCCAGGCCGGGTTGACGGGATTTCCGTGCCCGTGCGGCCCGCATGTCGGCGCGGCGGGATGCCCGGAGCGGTGCACTGCCCGCGGATCCGGATTTCAAATGCGGTCCGGCGTGCCGGCGGTCGCCGTTGGAGCTTCCGGCGGCGATAATCGAGCGCCGTTGGGCGGTCCAGCGGCGCAGCGGCTGCCCCGCCGTAGGGCCCGTCGTGCTCTTTCCAACGACATGCTGCACGTCCCGCACGGATGACGGTGCGGCAAGTTATGGCCTTCGGCGCGCGGCGCGGACGGCCGACGAACCCGATCCCCCTTTGGGCCCCGCGGCGGCCCGAGGCCCTCCCGGCGGACGCGCACGCCCTCCACGGCGATCGTCGGACGATAAGGAAGTGCGGCATCGTGGGTGCGGAAAAAAATGGCATAGCAAAAGGGGTGCAACACGAGGACTTCCCAGGAGGTCACCCATCCTAGTACTACTCTCGCCCAAGCACGCTTAACTGCGGAGTTCTGATGGGATCCGGTGCATTAGTGCTGGTATGATCGCACCCGTTCAGCTAGCGCTCGAAAATCTACTTGACCTCGACGCGGCCGAACGCCACCGCCCCCGCCAGGCCGGGTTGACGGGATTTCCGTGCCCGTGCGGCCCGCATGTCGACGCGGCGGGATGCCCGGAGCGGTGCACTGCCCGCGGATCCGGATTTCAAATGCGGTCCGGCGTTCCGGCGGTCGCCGTTGGAGCTTCCGGCGGCGATAATCGAGCGCCGTTGGGCGGTCCAGCGGCGCAGCGGCTGCCCCGCCGTAGGGCCCGTCGTGCTCTTTCCAACGACATGCTGCACGTCCCGCACGGATGACGGTGCGGCAAGTTATGGCCTTCAGCGCGCGGCGCGGACGGCCGACGAACCCGATCCCCCTTTGGGCCCCGCGGCGGCCCGAGGCCCTCCCGGCGGACGCGCACGCCCTCCACGGCGATCGTCGGACGATAAGGAAGTGCGGCATCGTGGGTGCGGAAAAAAATGGCATAGCAAAAGGGGTGCAACACGAGGACTTCCCAGGAGGTCACCCATCCTAGTACTACTCTCGCCCAAGCACGCTTAACTGCGGAGTTCTGATGGGATCCGGTGCATTAGTGCTGGTATGATCGCACCCGTTCAGCTAGCGCTCGAAAATCTACTTGACCTCGACGCGGCCGAACGCCACCGCCCCCGCCAGGCCGGGTTGACGGGATTTCCGTGCCCGTGCGGCCCGCATGTCGGCGCGGCGGGATGCCCGGAGCGGTGCACTGCCCGCGGATCCGGATTTCAAATGCGGTCCGGCGTGCCGGCGGTCGCCGTTGGAACTTCCGGCGGCGATAATCGAGCGCCGTTGGGCGGTCCAGCGGCGCAGCAGCTGCCCCGCCGTAGGGCCCGTCGTGCTCTTTCCAACGACATGCTGCACGTCCCGCACGGATGACGGTGCGGCAAGTTATGGCCTTCGGCGCGCGGCGCGGACGGCCGACGAACCCGATCCCCCTTTGGGCCCCGCGGCGGCCCGAGGCCCTCCCGGCGGACGCGCACGCGCTCCACGGCGATCGTCGGACGATAAGGAAGTGCGGCATCGTGGGTGCGGAAAAAAATGCAATAGCAAAAGGGGTGCAACACGAGGACTTCCCAGGAGGTCACCCATCCTAGTACTACTCTCGCCCAAGCACGCTTAACTGCGGAGTTCTGATGGGATCCGGTGCATTAGTGCTGGTATGATCGCACCCGTTCAGCTAGCGCTCGAAAATCTACTTGACCTCGACGCGGCCGAACGCCACCGCCCCCGCCAGGCCGGGTTGACGGGATTTCCGTGCCCGTGCGGCCCGCATGTCGGCGCGGCGGGATGCCCGGAGCGGTGCACAGCCCGCGGATCCGGATTTCAAATGCGGTCCGGCGTGTCGGCGGTCGCCGTTGGAGCTTCCGGCGGCGATAATCGAGCGCCGTTGGGCGGTCCAGCGGCGCAGCGGCTGCCCCGCCGTAGGGCCCGTCGTGCTCTTTCCAACGACATGCTGCACGTCCCGCACGGATGACGGTGCGGCAAGTTATGGCCTTCGGCGCGCGGCGCGGACGGCCGACGAACCCGATCCCCCTTTGGGCCCCGCGGCGGCCCGAGGCCCTCCCGGCGGACGCGCACGCCCTCCACGGCGATCGTCGGACGATAAGGAAGTGCGGCATCGTGGGTGCGGAAAAAATGGCATAGCAAAAGGGGTGCAACACGAGGACTTCCCAGGAGGTCACCCATCCTAGTACTACTCTCGCCCAAGCACGCTTAACTGCGGAGTTCTGATGGGATCCGGTGCATTAGTGCTGGTATGATCGCACCCGTTCAGCTAGCGCTCGAAAATCTACTTGACCTCGACGCGGCCGAACGCCACCGCCCCCGCCAGGCCGGGTTGACGGGATTTCCGTGCCCGTGCGGCCCGCATGTCGGCGCGGCGGGATGCCCGGAGCGGTGCACTGCCCGCGGATCCGGATTTCAAATGCGGTCCGGCGTGCCGGCGGTCGCCGTTGGAACTTCCGGCGGCGATAATCGAGCGCCGTTGGGCGGTCCAGCGGCGCAGCAGCTGCCCCGCCGTAGGGCCCGTCGTGCTCTTTCCAACGACATGCTGCACGTCCCGCACGGATGACGGTGCGGCAAGTTATGGCCTTCGGCGCGCGGCGCGGACGGCCGACGAACCCGATCCCCCTTTGGGCCCCGCGGCGGCCCGAAGCCCTCCCGGCGGACGCGCACGCCCTCCACGGCGATCGTCGGACGATAAGGAAGTGCGGCATCGTGGGTGCGGAAAAAATGGCATAGCAAAAGGGGTGCAACACGAGGACTTCCCAGGAGGTCACCCATCCTAGTACTACTCTCGCCCAAGCACGCTTAACTGCGGAGTTCTGATGGGATCCGGTGCATTAGTGCTGGTATGATCGCACCCGTTCAGCTAGCGCTCGAAAATCTACTTGACCTCGACGCGGCCGAACGCCACCGCCCCCGCCAGGCCGGGTTGACGGGATTTTCGTGCCCGTGCGGCCCGCATGTCGGCGCGGCGGGATGCCCGGAGCGGTGCACTGCCCGCGGATCCGGATTTCAAATGCGGTCCGGCGTGCCGGCGGTCGCCGTTGGAGCTTCCGGCGGCGATAATCGAGCGCCGTTGGGCGGTCCAGCGGCGCAGCGGCTGCCCCGCCGTAGGGCCCGTCGTGCTCTTTCCAACGACATGCTGCACGTCCCGCACGGATGACGGTGCGGCAAGTTATGGCCTTCGGCGCGCGGCGCGGACGGCCGACGAACCCGATCCCCCTTTGGGCCCCGCGGCGGCCCGAGGCCCTCCCGGCGGACGCGCACGCCCTCCACGGCGATCGTCGGACGATAAGGAAGTGCGGCATCGTGGGTGCGGAAAAAAATGGCATAGCAAAAGGGGTGCAACACGAGGACTTCCCAGGAGGTCACCCATCCTAGTACTACTCTCGCCCAAGCACGCTTAACTGCGGAGTTCTGATGGGATCCGGTGCATTAGTGCTGGTATGATCGCACCCGTTCAGCTAGCGCTCGAAAATCTACTTGACCTCGACGCGGCCGAACGCCACCGCCCCCGCCAGGCCGGGTTGACGGGATTTCCGTGCCCGTGCGGCCCGCATGTCGGCGCGGCGGGATGCCCGGAGCGGTGCACTGCCCGCGGATCCGGATTTCAAATGCGGTCCGGCGTTCCGGCGGTCGCCGTTGGAGCTTCCGGCGGCGATAATCGAGCGCCGTTGGGCGGTCCAGCGGCGCAGCGGCTGCCCCGCCGTAGGGCCCGTCGTGCTCTTTTCAACGACATGCTGCACGTCCCGCACGGATGACGGTGCGGCAAGTTATGGCCTTCAGCGCGCGGCGCGGACGGCCGACGAACCCGATCCCCCTTTGGGCCCCGCGGCGGCCCGAGGCCCTCCCGGCGGACGCGCACGCCCTCCACGGCGATCGTCGGACGATAAGGAAGTGCGGCATCGTGGGTGCGGAAAAAAATGGCATAGCAAAAGGGGTGCAACACGAGGACTTCCCAGGAGGTCACCCATCCTAGTACTACTCTCGCCCAAGCACGCTTAACTGCGGAGTTCTGATGGGATCCGGTGCATTAGTGCTGGTATGATCGCACCCGTTCAGCTAGCGCTCGAAAATCTACTTGACCTCGACGCGGCCGAACGCCACCGCCCCCGCCAGGCCGGGTTGACGGGATTTCCGTGCCCGTGCGGCCCGCATGTCGGCGCGGCGGGATGCCCGGAGCGGTGCACTGCCCGCGGATCCGGATTTCAAATGCGGTCCGGCGTGCCGGCGGTCGCCGTTGGAACTTCCGGCGGCGATAATCGAGCGCCGTTGGGCGGTCCAGCGGCGCAGCAGCTGCCCCGCCGTAGGGCCCGTCGTGCTCTTTCCAACGACATGCTGCACGTCCCGCACGGATGACGGTGCGGCAAGTTATGGCCTTCGGCGCGCGGCGCGGACGGCCGACGAACCCGATCCCCCTTTGGGCCCCGCGGCGGCCCGAGGCCCTCCCGGCGGACGCGCACGCGCTCCACGGCGATCGTCGGACGATAAGGAAGTGCGGCATCGTGGGTGCGGAAAAAAATGCAATAGCAAAAGGGGTGCAACACGAGGACTTCCCAGGAGGTCACCCATCCTAGTACTACTCTCGCCCAAGCACGCTTAACTGCGGAGTTCTGATGGGATCCGGTGCATTAGTGCTGGTATGATCGCACCCGTTCAGCTAGCGCTCGAAAATCTACTTGACCTCGACGCGGCCGAACGCCACCGCCCCCGCCAGGCCGGGTTGACGGGATTTCCGTGCCCGTGCGGCCCGCATGTCGGCGCGGCGGGATGCCCGGAGCGGTGCACAGCCCGCGGATCCGGATTTCAAATGCGGTCCGGCGTGTCGGCGGTCGCCGTTGGAGCTTCCGGCGGCGATAATCGAGCGCCGTTGGGCGGTCCAGCGGCGCAGCGGCTGCCCCGCCGTAGGGCCCGTCGTGCTCTTTCCAACGACATGCTGCACGTCCCGCACGGATGACGGTGCGGCAAGTTATGGCCTTCGGCGCGCGGCGCGGACGGCCGCCGAACCCGATCCCCCTTTGGGCCCCGCGGCGGCCCGAGGCCCTCCCGGCGGACGCGCACGCGCTCCACGGCGATCGTCGGACGATAAGGAAGTGCGGCATCGTGGGTGCGGAAAAAATGGCATAGCAAAAGGGGTGCAACACGAGGACTTCCCAGGAGGTCACCCATCCTAGTACTACTCTCGCCCAAGCACGCTTAACTGCGGAGTTCTGATGGGATCCGGTGCATTAGTGCTGGTATGATCGCACCCGTTCAGCTAGCGCTCGAAAATCTACTTGACCTCGACGCGGCCGAACGCCACCGCCCCCGCCAGGCCGGGTTGACGGGATTTCCGTGCCCGTGCGGCCCGCATGTCGGCGCGGCGGGATGCCCGGAGCGGTGCACTGCCCGCGGATCCGGATTTCAAATGCGGTCCGGCGTGCCGGCGGTCGCCGTTGGAACTTCCGGCGGCGATAATCGAGCGCCGTTGGGCGGTCCAGCGGCGCAGCAGCTGCCCCGCCGTAGGGCCCGTCGTGCTCTTTCCAACGACATGCTGCACGTCCCGCACGGATGACGGTGCGGCAAGTTATGGCCTTCGGCGCGCGGCGCGGACGGCCGACGAACCCGATCCCCCTTTGGGCCCCGCGGCGGCCCGAGGCCCTCCCGGCGGACGCGCACGCCCTCCACGGCGATCGTCGGACGATAAGGAAGTGCGGCATCGTGGGTGCGGAAAAAATGGCATAGCAAAAGGGGTGCAACACGAGGACTTCCCAGGAGGTCACCCATCCTAGTACTACTCTCGCCCAAGCACGCTTAACTGCGGAGTTCTGATGGGATCCGGTGCATTAGTGCTGGTATGATCGCACCCGTTCAGCTAGCGCTCGAAAATCTACTTGACCTCGACGCGGCCGAACGCCACCGCCCCCGCCAGGCCGGGTTGACGGGATTTTCGTGCCCGTGCGGCCCGCATGTCGGCGCGGCGGGATGCCCGGAGCGGTGCACTGCCCGCGGATCCGGATTTCAAATGCGGTCCGGCGTGCCGGCGGTCGCCGTTGGAGCTTCCGGCGGCGATAATCGAGCGCCGTTGGGCGGTCCAGCGGCGCAGCGGCTGCCCCGCCGTAGGGCCCGTCGTGCTCTTTCCAACGACATGCTGCACGTCCCGCACGGATGACGGTGCGGCAAGTTATGGCCTTCGGCGCGCGGCGCGGACGGCCGACGAACCCGATCCCCCTTTGGGCCCCGCGGGGGCCCGAGGCCCTCCCGGCGGACGCGCACGCCCTCCACGGCGATCGTCGGACGATAAGGAAGTGCGGCATCGTGGGTGCGGAAAAAAATGGCATAGCAAAAGGGGTGCAACACGAGGACTTCCCAGGAGGTCACCCATCCTAGTACTACTCTCGCCCAAGCACGCTTAACTGCGGAGTTCTGATGGGATCCGGTGCATTAGTGCTGGTATGATCGCACCCGTTCAGCTAGCGCTCGAAAATCTACTTGACCTCGACGCGGCCGAACGCCACCGCCCCCGCCAGGCCGGGTTGACGGGATTTCCGTGCCCGTGCGGCCCGCATGTCGGCGCGGCGGGATGCCCGGAGCGGTGCACTGCCCGCGGATCCGGATTTCAAATGCGGTCCGGCGTGCCGGCGGTCGCCGTTGGAACTTCCGGCGGCGATAATCGAGCGCCGTTGGGCGGTCCAGCGGCGCAGCAGCTGCCCCGCCGTAGGGCCCGTCGTGCTCTTTCCAACGACATGCTGCACGTCCCGCACGGATGACGGTGCGGCAAGTTATGGCCTTCGGCGCGCGGCGCGGACGGCCGCCGAACCCGATCCCCCTTTGGGCCCCGCGGCGGCCCGAGGCCCTCCCGGCGGACGCGCACGCCCTCCACGGCGATCGTCGGACGATAAGGAAGTGCGGCATCGTGGGTGCGGAAAAAAATGGCATAGCAAAAGGGGTGCAACACGAGGACTTCCCAGGAGGTCACCCATCCTAGTACTACTCTCACCCAAGCACGCTTAACTGCGGAGTTCTGATGGGATCCGGTGCATTAGTGCTGGTATGATCGCACCCGTTCAGCTAGCGCTCGAAAATCTACTTGACCTCGACGCGGCCGAACGCCACCGCCCCCGCCAGGCCGGGTTGACGGGATTTCCGTGCCCGTGCGGCCCGCATGTCGGCGCGGCGGGATGCCCGGAGCGGTGCACTGCCCGCGGATCCGGATTTCAAATGCGGTCCGGCGTGCCGGCGGTCGCCGTTGGAACTTCCGGCGGCGATAATCGAGCGCCGTTGGGCGGTCCAGCGGCGCAGCAGCTGCCCCGCCGTAGGGCCCGTCGTGCTCTTTCCAACGACATGCTGCACGTCCCGCACGGATGACGGTGCGGCAAGTTATGGCCTTCGGCGCGCGGCGCGGACGGCCGACGAACCCGATCCCCCTTTGGGCCCCGCGGCGGCCCGAGGCCCTCCCGGCGGACGCGCACGCCCTCCACGGCGATCGTCTGACGATAAGGAAGTGCGGCATCGTGGGTGCGGAAAAAAATGGCATAGCAAAAGGGGTGCAACACGAGGACTTCCCAGGAGGTCACCCATCCTAGTACTACTCTCGCCCAAGCACGCTTAACTGCGGAGTTCTGATGGGATCCGGTGCATTAGTGCTGGTATGATCGCACCCGTTCAGCTAGCGCTCGAAAATCTACTTGACCTCGACGCGGCCGAACGCCACCGCCCCCGCCAGGCCGGGTTGACGGGATTTTCGTGCCCGTGCGGCCCGCATGTCGGCGCGGCGGGATGCCCGGAGCGGTGCACTGCCCGCGGATCCGGATTTCAAATGCGGTCCGGCGTGCCGGCGGTCGCCGTTGGAGCTTCCGGCGGCGATAATCGAGCGCCGTTGGGCGGTCCAGCGGCGCAGCGGCTGCCCCGCCGTAGGGCCCGTCGTGCTCTTTCCAACGACATGCTGCACGTCCCGCACGGATGACGGTGCGGCAAGTTATGGCCTTCGGCGCGCGGCGCGGACGGCCGACGAACCCGATCCCCCTTTGGGCCCCGCGGGGGCCCGAGGCCCTCCCGGCGGACGCGCACGCCCTCCACGGCGATCGTCGGACGATAAGGAAGTGCGGCATCGTGGGTGCGGAAAAAAATGGCATAGCAAAAGGGGTGCAACACGAGGACTTCCCAGGAGGTCACCCATCCTAGTACTACTCTCGCCCAAGCACGCTTAACTGCGGAGTTCTGATGGGATCCGGTGCATTAGTGCTGGTATGATCGCACCCGTTCAGCTAGCGCTCGAAAATCTACTTGACCTCGACGCGGCCGAACGCCACCGCCCCCGCCAGGCCGGGTTGACGGGATTTCCGTGCCCGTGCGGCCCGCATGTCGGCGCGGCGGGATGCCCGGAGCGGTGCACAGCCCGCGGATCCGGATTTCAAATGCGGTCCGGCGTGCCGGCGGTCGCCGTTGGAGCTTCCGGCGGCGATAATCGAGCGCCGTTGGGCGGTCCAGCGGCGCAGCGGCTGCCCCGCCGTAGGGCCCGTCGTGCTCTTTCCAACGACATGCTGCACGTCCCGCACGGATGACGGTGCGGCAAGTTATGGCCTTCGGCGCGCGGCGCGGACGGCCGACGAACCCGATCCCCCTTTGGGCCCCGCGGCGGCCCGAGGCCCTCCCGGCGGACGCGCACGCGCTCCACGGCGATCGTCGGACGATAAGGAAGTGCGACATCGTGGGTGCGGAAAAAAATGCAATAGCAAAAGGGGTGCAACACGAGGACTTCCCAGGAGGTCACCCATCCTAGTACTACTCTCGCCCAAGCACGCTTAACTGCGGAGTTCTGATGGGATCCGGTGCATTAGTGCTGGTATGATCGCACCCGTTCAGCTAGCGCTCGAAAATCTACTTGACCTCGACGCGGCCGAACGCCACCGCCCCCGCCAGGCCGGGTTGACGGGATTTCCGTGCCCGTGCGGCCCGCATGTCGGCGCGGCGGGATGCCCGGAGCGGTGCACTGCCCGCGGATCCGGATTTCAAATGCGGTCCGGCGTGCCGGCGGTCGCCGTTGGAACTTCCGGCGGCGATAATCGAGCGCCGTTGGGCGGTCCAGCGGCGCAGCAGCTGCCCCGCCGTAGGGCCCGTCGTGCTCTTTCCAACGACATGCTGCACGTCCCGCACGGATGACGGTGCGGCAAGTTATGGCCTTCGGCGCGCGGCGCGGACGGCCGACGAACCCGATCCCCCTTTGGGCCCCGCGGCGGCCCGAGGCCCTCCCGGCGGACGCGCACGCCCTCCACGGCGATCGTCGGACGATAAGGAAGTGCGGCATCGTGGGTGCGGAAAAAATGGCATAGCAAAAGGGGTGCAACACGAGGACTTCCCAGGAGGTCACCCATCCTAGTACTACTCTCGCCCAAGCACGCTTAACTGCGGAGTTCTGATGGGATCCGGTGCATTAGTGCTGGTATGATCGCACCCGTTCAGCTAGCGCTCGAAAATCTACTTGACCTCGACGCGGCCGAACGCCACCGCCCCCGCCAGGCCGGGTTGACGGGATTTTCGTGCCCGTGCGGCCCGCATGTCGGCGCGGCGGGATGCCCGGAGCGGTGCACTGCCCGCGGATCCGGATTTCAAATGCGGTCCGGCGTGCCGGCGGTCGCCGTTGGAGCTTCCGGCGGCGATAATCGAGCGCCGTTGGGCGGTCCAGCGGCGCAGCGGCTGCCCCGCCGTAGGGCCCGTCGTGCTCTTTCCAACGACATGCTGCACGTCCCGCACGGATGACGGTGCGGCAAGTTATGGCCTTCGGCGCGCGGCGCGGACGGCCGACGAACCCGATCCCCCTTTGGGCCCCGCGGGGGCCCGAGGCCCTCCCGGCGGACGCGCACGCCCTCCACGGCGATCGTCGGACGATAAGGAAGTGCGGCATCGTGGGTGCGGAAAAAAATGGCATAGCAAAAGGGGTGCAACACGAGGACTTCCCAGGAGGTCACCCATCCTAGTACTACTCTCGCCCAAGCACGCTTAACTGCGGAGTTCTGATGGGATCCGGTGCATTAGTGCTGGTATGATCGCACCCGTTCAGCTAGCGCTCGAAAATCTACTTGACCTCGACGCGGCCGAACGCCACCGCCCCCGCCAGGCCGGGTTGACGGGATTTCCGTGCCCGTGCGGCCCGCATGTCGGCGCGGCGGGATGCCCGGAGCGGTGCACTGCCCGCGGATCCGGATTTCAAATGCGGTCCGGCGTGCCGGCGGTCGCCGTTGGAACTTCCGGCGGCGATAATCGAGCGCCGTTGGGCGGTCCAGCGGCGCAGCAGCTGCCCCGCCGTAGGGCCCGTCGTGCTCTTTCCAACGACATGCTGCACGTCCCGCACGGATGACGGTGCGGCAAGTTATGGCCTTCGGCGCGCGGCGCGGACGGCCGACGAACCCGATCCCCCTTTGGGCCCCGCGGCGGCCCGAGGCCCTCCCGGCGGACGCGCACGCGCTCCACGGCGATCGTCGGACGATAAGGAAGTGCGGCATCGTGGGTGCGGAAAAAAATGCAATAGCAAAAGGGGTGCAACACGAGGACTTCCCAGGAGGTCACCCATCCTAGTACTACTCTCGCCCAAGCACGCTTAACTGCGGAGTTCTGATGGGATCCGGTGCATTAGTGCTGGTATGATCGCACCCGTTCAGCTAGCGCTCGAAAATCTACTTGACCTCGACGCGGCCGAACGCCACCGCCCCCGCCAGGCCGGGTTGACGGGATTTCCGTGCCCGAGCGGCCCGCATGTCGGCGCGGCGGGATGCCCGGAGCGGTGCACTGCCCGCGGATCCGGATTTCAAATGCGGTCCGGCGTGCCGGCGGTCGCCGTTGGAGCTTCCGGCGGCGATAATCGAGCGCCGTTGGGCGGTCCAGCGGCGCAGCGGATGCCCCGCCGTAGGGCCCGTCGTGCTCTTTCCAACGACATGCTGCACGTCCCGCACGGATGACGGTGCGGCAAGTTATGGCCTTCGGCGCGCGGCGCGGACGGCCGCCGAACCCGATCCCCCTTTGGGCCCCGCGGCGGCCCGAGGCCCTCCCGGCGGACGCGCACGCCCTCCACGGCGATCGTCGGACGATAAGGAAGTGCGGCATCGTGGGTGCGGAAAAAAATGGCATAGCAAAAGGGGTGCAACACGAGGACTTCCCAGGAGGTCACCCATCCTAGTACTACTCTCACCCAAGCACGCTTAACTGCGGAGTTCTGATGGGATCCGGTGCATTAGTGCTGGTATGATCGCACCCGTTCAGCTAGCGCTCGAAAATCTACTTGACCTCGACGCGGCCGAACGCCACCGCCCCCGCCAGGCCGGGTTGACGGGATTTCCGTGCCCGTGCGGCCCGCATGTCGGCGCGGCGGGATGCCCGGAGCGGTGCACTGCCCGCGGATCCGGATTTCAAATGCGGTCCGGCGTGCCGGCGGTCGCCGTTGGAACTTCCGGCGGCGATAATCGAGCGCCGTTGGGCGGTCCAGCGGCGCAGCAGCTGCCCCGCCGTAGGGCCCGTCGTGCTCTTTCCAACGACATGCTGCACGTCCCGCACGGATGACGGTGCGGCAAGTTATGGCCTTCGGCGCGCGGCGCGGACGGCCGACGAACCCGATCCCCCTTTGGGCCCCGCGGCGGCCCGAGGCCCTCCCGGCGGACGCGCACGCCCTCCACGGCGATCGTCTGACGATAAGGAAGTGCGGCATCGTGGGTACGGAAAAAATGGCATAGCAAAAGGGGTGCAACACGAGGACTTCCCAGGAGGTCACCCATCCTAGTACTACTCTCGCCCAAGCACGCTTAACTGCGGAGTTCTGATGGGATCCGGTGCATTAGTGCTGGTATGATCGCACCCGTTCAGCTAGCGCTCGAAAATCTACTTGACCTCGACGCGGCCGAACGCCACCGCCCCCGCCAGGCCGGGTTGACGGGATTTTCGTGCCCGTGCGGCCCGCATGTCGGCGCGGCGGGATGCCCGGAGCGGTGCACTGCCCGCGGATCCGGATTTCAAATGCGGTCCGGCGTGCCGGCGGTCGCCGTTGGAGCTTCCGGCGGCGATAATCGAGCGCCGTTGGGCGGTCCAGCGGCGCAGCGGCTGCCCCGCCGTAGGGCCCGTCGTGCTCTTTCCAACGACATGCTGCACGTCCCGCACGGATGACGGTGCGGCAAGTTATGGCCTTCGGCGCGCGGCGCGGACGGCCGACGAACCCGATCCCCCTTTGGGCCCCGCGGGGGCCCGAGGCCCTCCCGGCGGACGCGCACGCCCTCCACGGCGATCGTCGGACGATAAGGAAGTGCGGCATCGTGGGTGCGGAAAAAAATGGCATAGCAAAAGGGGTGCAACACGAGGACTTCCCAGGAGGTCACCCATCCTAGTACTACTCTCGCCCAAGCACGCTTAACTGCGGAGTTCTGATGGGATCCGGTGCATTAGTGCTGGTATGATCGCACCCGTTCAGCTAGCGCTCGAAAATCTACTTGACCTCGACGCGGCCGAACGCCACCGCCCCCGCCAGGCCGGGTTGACGGGATTTCCGTGCCCGTGCGGCCCGCATGTCGGCGCGGCGGGATGCCCGGAGCGGTGCACAGCCCGCGGATCCGGATTTCAAATGCGGTCCGGCGTGCCGGCGGTCGCCGTTGGAGCTTCCGGCGGCGATAATCGAGCGCCGTTGGGCGGTCCAGCGGCGCAGCGGCTGCCCCGCCGTAGGGCCCGTCGTGCTCTTTCCAACGACATGCTGCACGTCCCGCACGGATGACGGTGCGGCAAGTTATGGCCTTCGGCGCGCGGCGCGGACGGCCGACGAACCCGATCCCCCTTTGGGCCCCGCGGCGGCCCGAGGCCCTCCCGGCGGACGCGCACGCCCTCCACGGCGATCGTCGGACGATAAGGAAGTGCGGCATCGTGGGTGCGGAAAAAATGGCATAGCAAAAGGGGTGCAACACGAGGACTTCCCAGGAGGTCACCCATCCTAGTACTACTCTCGCCCAAGCACGCTTAACTGCGGAGTTCTGATGGGATCCGGTGCATTAGTGCTGGTATGATCGCACCCGTTCAGCTAGCGCTCGAAAATCTACTTGACCTCGACGCGGCCGAACGCCACCGCCCCCGCCAGGCCGGGTTGACGGGATTTCCGTGCCCGTGCGGCCCGCATGTCGGCGCGGCGGGATGCCCGGAGCGGTGCACTGCCCGCGGATCCGGATTTCAAATGCGGTCCGGCGTGCCGGCGGTCGCCGTTGGAACTTCCGGCGGCGATAATCGAGCGCCGTTGGGCGGTCCAGCGGCGCAGCAGCTGCCCCGCCGTAGGGCCCGTCGTGCTCTTTCCAACGACATGCTGCACGTCCCGCACGGATGACGGTGCGGCAAGTTATGGCCTTCGGCGCGCGGCGCGGACGGCCGACGAACCCGATCCCCCTTTGGGCCCCGCGGCGGCCCGAGGCCCTCCCGGCGGACGCGCACGCGCTCCACGGCGATCGTCGGACGATAAGGAAGTGCGGCATCGTGGGTGCGGAAAAAAATGCAATAGCAAAAGGGGTGCAACACGAGGACTTCCCAGGAGGTCACCCATCCTAGTACTACTCTCGCCCAAGCACGCTTAACTGCGGAGTTCTGATGGGATCCGGTGCATTAGTGCTGGTATGATCGCACCCGTTCAGCTAGCGCTCGAAAATCTACTTGACCTCGACGCGGCCGAACGCCACCGCCCCCGCCAGGCCGGGTTGACGGGATTTCCGTGCCCGTGCGGCCCGCATGTCGGCGCGGCGGGATGCCCGGAGCGGTGCACAGCCCGCGGATCCGGATTTCAAATGCGGTCCGGCGTGTCGGCGGTCGCCGTTGGAGCTTCCGGCGGCGATAATCGAGCGCCGTTGGGCGGTCCAGCGGCGCAGCGGCTGCCCCGCCGTAGGGCCCGTCGTGCTCTTTCCAACGACATGCTGCACGTCCCGCACGGATGACGGTGCGGCAAGTTATGGCCTTCGGCGCGCGGCGCGGACGGCCGACGAACCCGATCCCCCTTTGGGCCCCGCGGCGGCCCGAGGCCCTCCCGGCGGACGCGCACGCCCTCCACGGCGATCGTCTGACGATAAGGAAGTGCGGCATCGTGGGTACGGAAAAAATGGCATAGCAAAAGGGGTGCAACACGAGGACTTCCCAGGAGGTCACCCATCCTAGTACTACTCTCGCCCAAGCACGCTTAACTGCGGAGTTCTGATGGGATCCGGTGCATTAGTGCTGGTATGATCGCACCCGTTCAGCTAGCGCTCGAAAATCTACTTGACCTCGACGCGGCCGAACGCCACCGCCCCCGCCAGGCCGGGTTGACGGGATTTTCGTGCCCGTGCGGCCCGCATGTCGGCGCGGCGGGATGCCCGGAGCGGTGCACTGCCCGCGGATCCGGATTTCAAATGCGGTCCGGCGTGCCGGCGGTCGCCGTTGGAGCTTCCGGCGGCGATAATCGAGCGCCGTTGGGCGGTCCAGCGGCGCAGCGGCTGCCCCGCCGTAGGGCCCGTCGTGCTCTTTCCAACGACATGCTGCACGTCCCGCACGGATGACGGTGCGGCAAGTTATGGCCTTCGGCGCGCGGCGCGGACGGCCGACGAACCCGATCCCCCTTTGGGCCCCGCGGGGGCCCGAGGCCCTCCCGGCGGACGCGCACGCCCTCCACGGCGATCGTCGGACGATAAGGAAGTGCGGCATCGTGGGTGCGGAAAAAAATGGCATAGCAAAAGGGGTGCAACACGAGGACTTCCCAGGAGGTCACCCATCCTAGTACTACTCTCGCCCAAGCACGCTTAACTGCGGAGTTCTGATGGGATCCGGTGCATTAGTGCTGGTATGATCGCACCCGTTCAGCTAGCGCTCGAAAATCTACTTGACCTCGACGCGGCCGAACGCCACCGCCCCCGCCAGGCCGGGTTGACGGGATTTCCGTGCCCGTGCGGCCCGCATGTCGGCGCGGCGGGATGCCCGGAGCGGTGCACTGCCCGCGGATCCGGATTTCAAATGCGGTCCGGCGTGCCGGCGGTCGCCGTTGGAACTTCCGGCGGCGATAATCGAGCGCCGTTGGGCGGTCCAGCGGCGCAGCAGCTGCCCCGCCGTAGGGCCCGTCGTGCTCTTTCCAACGACATGCTGCACGTCCCGCACGGATGACGGTGCGGCAAGTTATGGCCTTCGGCGCGCGGCGCGGACGGCCGACGAACCCGATCCCCCTTTGGGCCCCGCGGCGGCCCGAGGCCCTCCCGGCGGACGCGCACGCGCTCCACGGCGATCGTCGGACGATAAGGAAGTGCGGCATCGTGGGTGCGGAAAAAAATGCAATAGCAAAAGGGGTGCAACACGAGGACTTCCCAGGAGGTCACCCATCCTAGTACTACTCTCGCCCAAGCACGCTTAACTGCGGAGTTCTGATGGGATCCGGTGCATTAGTGCTGGTATGATCGCACCCGTTCAGCTAGCGCTCGAAAATCTACTTGACCTCGACGCGGCCGAACGCCACCGCCCCCGCCAGGCCGGGTTGACGGGATTTCCGTGCCCGTGCGGCCCGCATGTCGGCGCGGCGGGATGCCCGGAGCGGTGCACAGCCCGCGGATCCGGATTTCAAATGCGGTCCGGCGTGTCGGCGGTCGCCGTTGGAGCTTCCGGCGGCGATAATCGAGCGCCGTTGGGCGGTCCAGCGGCGCAGCGGCTGCCCCGCCGTAGGGCCCGTCGTGCTCTTTCCAACGACATGCTGCACGTCCCGCACGGATGACGGTGCGGCAAGTTATGGCCTTCGGCGCGCGGCGCGGACGGCCGACGAACCCGATCCCCCTTTGGGCCCCGCGGCGGCCCGAGGCCCTCCCGGCGGACGCGCACCGCCCTCCACGGCGATCGTCTGACGATAAGGAAGTGCGGCATCGTGGGTACGGAAAAAATGGCATAGCAAAAGGGGTGCAACACGAGGACTTCCCAGGAGGTCACCCATCCTAGTACTACTCTCGCCCAAGCACGCTTAACTGCGGAGTTCTGATGGGATCCGGTGCATTAGTGCTGGTATGATCGCACCCGTTCAGCTAGCGCTCGAAAATCTACTTGACCTCGACGCGGCCGAACGCCACCGCCCCCGCCAGGCCGGGTTGACGGGATTTTCGTGCCCGTGCGGCCCGCATGTCGGCGCGGCGGGATGCCCGGAGCGGTGCACTGCCCGCGGATCCGGATTTCAAATGCGGTCCGGCGTGCCGGCGGTCGCCGTTGGAGCTTCCGGCGGCGATAATCGAGCGCCGTTGGGCGGTCCAGCGGCGCAGCGGCTGCCCCGCCGTAGGGCCCGTCGTGCTCTTTCCAACGACATGCTGCACGTCCCGCACGGATGACGGTGCGGCAAGTTATGGCCTTCGGCGCGCGGCGCGGACGGCCGACGAACCCGATCCCCCTTTGGGCCCCGCGGGGGCCCGAGGCCCTCCCGGCGGACGCGCACGCCCTCCACGGCGATCGTCGGACGATAAGGAAGTGCGGCATCGTGGGTGCGGAAAAAAATGGCATAGCAAAAGGGGTGCAACACGAGGACTTCCCAGGAGGTCACCCATCCTAGTACTACTCTCGCCCAAGCACGCTTAACTGCGGAGTTCTGATGGGATCCGGTGCATTAGTGCTGGTATGATCGCACCCGTTCAGCTAGCGCTCGAAAATCTACTTGACCTCGACGCGGCCGAACGCCACCGCCCCCGCCAGGCCGGGTTGACGGGATTTCCGTGCCCGTGCGGCCCGCATGTCGGCGCGGCGGGATGCCCGGAGCGGTGCACTGCCCGCGGATCCGGATTTCAAATGCGGTCCGGCGTGCCGGCGGTCGCCGTTGGAACTTCCGGCGGCGATAATCGAGCGCCGTTGGGCGGTCCAGCGGCGCAGCAGCTGCCCCGCCGTAGGGCCCGTCGTGCTCTTTCCAACGACATGCTGCACGTCCCGCACGGATGACGGTGCGGCAAGTTATGGCCTTCGGCGCGCGGCGCGGACGGCCGACGAACCCGATCCCCCTTTGGGCCCCGCGGCGGCCCGAGGCCCTCCCGGCGGACGCGCACGCGCTCCACGGCGATCGTCGGACGATAAGGAAGTGCGGCATCGTGGGTGCGGAAAAAAATGCAATAGCAAAAGGGGTGCAACACGAGGACTTCCCAGGAGGTCACCCATCCTAGTACTACTCTCGCCCAAGCACGCTTAACTGCGGAGTTCTGATGGGATCCGGTGCATTAGTGCTGGTATGATCGCACCCGTTCAGCTAGCGCTCGAAAATCTACTTGACCTCGACGCGGCCGAACGCCACCGCCCCCGCCAGGCCGGGTTGACGGGATTTCCGTGCCCGTGCGGCCCGCATGTCGGCGCGGCGGGATGCCCGGAGCGGTGCACAGCCCGCGGATCCGGATTTCAAATGCGGTCCGGCGTGTCGGCGGTCGCCGTTGGAGCTTCCGGCGGCGATAATCGAGCGCCGTTGGGCGGTCCAGCGGCGCAGCGGCTGCCCCGCCGTAGGGCCCGTCGTGCTCTTTCCAACGACATGCTGCACGTCCCGCACGGATGACGGTGCGGCAAGTTATGGCCTTCGGCGCGCGGCGCGGACGGCCGACGAACCCGATCCCCCTTTGGGCCCCGCGGCGGCCCGAGGCCCTCCCGGCGGACGCGCACGCCCTCCACGGCGATCGTCTGACGATAAGGAAGTGCGGCATCGTGGGTACGGAAAAAATGGCATAGCAAAAGGGGTGCAACACGAGGACTTCCCAGGAGGTCACCCATCCTAGTACTACTCTCGCCCAAGCACGCTTAACTGCGGAGTTCTGATGGGATCCGGTGCATTAGTGCTGGTATGATCGCACCCGTTCAGCTAGCGCTCGAAAATCTACTTGACCTCGACGCGGCCGAACGCCACCGCCCCCGCCAGGCCGGGTTGACGGGATTTTCGTGCCCGTGCGGCCCGCATGTCGGCGCGGCGGGATGCCCGGAGCGGTGCACTGCCCGCGGATCCGGATTTCAAATGCGGTCCGGCGTGCCGGCGGTCGCCGTTGGAGCTTCCGGCGGCGATAATCGAGCGCCGTTGGGCGGTCCAGCGGCGCAGCGGCTGCCCCGCCGTAGGGCCCGTCGTGCTCTTTCCAACGACATGCTGCACGTCCCGCACGGATGACGGTGCGGCAAGTTATGGCCTTCGGCGCGCGGCGCGGACGGCCGACGAACCCGATCCCCCTTTGGGCCCCGCGGCGGCCCGAGGCCCTCCCGGCGGACGCGCACGCCCTCCACGGCGATCGTCTGACGATAAGGAAGTGCGGCATCGTGGGTACGGAAAAAATGGCATAGCAAAAGGGGTGCAACACGAGGACTTCCCAGGAGGTCACCCATCCTAGTACTACTCTCGCCCAAGCACGCTTAACTGCGGAGTTCTGATGGGATCCGGTGCATTAGTGCTGGTATGATCGCACCCGTTCAGCTAGCGCTCGAAAATCTACTTGACCTCGACGCGGCCGAACGCCACCGCCCCCGCCAGGCCGGGTTGACGGGATTTTCG
>JASFXW010000192.1:0-84271 GCA_030490835.1 Annona cherimola | reverse complement strand
CCGATACATTCCAAATAGGTTAAAAAGTACTCATACATTGTCCATTTCATGAATTTCCAATCAAAATATCTGATTTTCAATAAATTCCAATCTCTACACCACTCTTGAATGAGTAAAAATTATGAAAATAATTAACCATCTATGTAACACTTGTTATAGCAAGGTTAAACTACATATTTGCACTTTAAATATAGTATTTATTCTAAGAAAAATAAGTCACTTAGAATTTTTTTTCATCCAAATTTCTTCCAAAATCCTCTCTTGAAACTTTTTAAAAACCTTTGGCTTGATGCCCATTAATGTTAAATGATGATTTTTGAAAAACTTAAATGAAATTTATAAGGCGGAGTTGAAGTCTAATAATGGTGGAAGAAGAAAATGAAAGAAGAAGAACAAAAGTAGAGAAGAAGATAGCACACCTATTTATCCCCTTTCATTGGAAGAATTGCAAATTCCCCCTTTACTTATATTTTTACAAAATTTCTTATTATGACTAATTGAAATCATGAAACTCCTTCCAAATAGTCTCTCTAATTTTTCATAAGTGTATCATATCTTAATTCTAAATAAAAATTAATATAAAATTCACAGGGTCTTACATCTAACGCTTCTATGTTACCCATGTAACTCTTTTTATTTTTAATATGTTGATAACTAATGCAAAATTCAATCTATTTGTTATATTTAATCATTTGTTTAGTTAAAAAATTAGGTTTCATCTTAATCAAATATGTTCATAAGCACCATTTGCTCGAAAATAGATATATTCATATATATTCGTCTTAATCAAATTAAATTATTTTATTATGTTGATTTTACATATTTAAAGATAACACTCATATAATATAATACTAAACAAATGAAAGAATTTTCATAATATTATAAGTAATGCTAAATACAATAAACGGAGTGGATTTTTCATCAACTATCATGATTTTAAAATAAAAAAAGATTACATAGAAATGAAGTTTCATAGAAGTGATGAGCTAGAATCTGATGATGACAAAGTCTCTTTTGAGTAGTCTAAAACAAGAAGAATAATATTTGGAAAATGATCTTTCTTTTGAAAGGATGGATTCACTGTTTCAGAACTTCTTTGATACTAGAAGGGCACTCTATTGGAATGCATTCTTTTCCTTTTCTTCTTAAGGCAATCTTTTGAAAAAGATCTTGTTTTTTGCTCGTAGTAGTTACCATTTTTCAAGTAAGAGCCTTATCAACTACTCTCCTGATAGCTACTTTGGAACATACGCACATGCTAAAGTTCGAGAAAAATCCACATGGAGTATAATAGAATCTTAATTGTCCAAGTCGAGGACAACAAGATCCATTGCATGGTTATGCACCCAATAGCAAAGCTGGAAGCGAAGAGTGGCTACATATGTGGAGCAGCTAACTATCTCCACTTCTTCAGTCTAGACTTGCACCTTAAAAGCCTTAAGAAGGAAGGGATCTCCAAGAAGCATGCTGAAGTGTAAAAACAATGTCAAGGCCTCCAATGTTCTTTAGGAAGTAGATGCGAAGAGACTATTGATGCAGCAACCCCCATATCAGATAAGGCTAGAACTCGAATGAGTTTCACATATTTTTTTTAGGGATATCAATTTTGCATACTTGTATGGATATATTATGAAAGGAGCAAAAGGGAGTATTAGGGAATAGACAGATGTATATGCACTTGAGGCTTCTGTCGAAAAAATTGGAAATATATTCTCTGAGCTATAATGTGATGATGATGATTTTTCTTCCAAGTAGCATGAAAGAAGAATAATAATGTTTGGGGATCTTCTTCTTTTGAAAAGATGACTTTAATGTCTAAAAACTCCCTTGGTGCTACAAGAGTGACCTTTGGAAAAGCTTTCTTTCTTTTTCTTTCTTAGGACAATCTTTTGTAAAAACTTTGTTTTTTTGTAGGTGATGCATCAATCAATTATTTTCCCATTGAATTTTTTCTTTTTGAAGAATTTATAGTGCTTCATTTGCTACATTTAAATTTTCGTTTAAACTTCTTCTTCCATAATTTCTTCTTTTCATGGGTAGTTTTGCACTCACATTGGTGCTTGCTTGAGCATTTGATAGTGAGATCTTTCCAAAGGCAATTGTCTTCTAGTTACTTTCCATAAACCTGGATGGTCTCCAAAAATTCTTTCTAATTTCAAAGCTTATCGACTGTCAATAGGCTTTTGGGCATACAGTTCTCTAAGGGATACATCTTCGAAGTCCTTTTTTGGGATGCTACTAACTTTCGAGTCTCTTTTCCCAAAGGGGAGGGGAGAGAGTTAAGGTATATATACTTGAGATTAAAATCATTAGGGCCACCGACGAGATAATACCTTTGACTCATATGAACAAAATGTTTCTCAAGGTTCTTTCTTTTGAAAGAGTGGCATTTGGCATTGAGATATTCTTCTTGAGTCATATCAGTAGAGTGTCTTGTGTCTCTATAAAATTTCATGTAAATTTTATTAAGGCAATGATCGAAATGCTCAGGCTGCTTGAAGGCAAGCTAGCAGTACTTTCCCAAATTTTTGTACTAGCCTCTTAATTTGCCTTGGAAGCGATTCACGAAAGTTTGGATGGCTTCGTAAATGTTGAGACCACCTCAATCATGCAAGGTATCCAACTAGGAAGCAAATTCATGGATTCTTTCTTGCCATTTTGTTAGTGATATGTCATCAAAGGTGAACTTTTGAGTTGAGGAAACTTTTGGATCTTCACCGAAAGGAAAAGTTTCATCATACATTTCCTTATCACTCTTCATCCATTCTGGTTTGATGGGAGGATGAGAATTAGCCATTAAAATGGGCTCTTCCAAGTTTGAGTCTGTAGGTTGATTAGTTATGCCATCATCATTTGGGTTCAAAGCCTTAAAGGTCATGGTTTTGAGGAATGAGGAAATTAGATATGGTGTTTCCATTGGAAAAGGTGTGATGGTTGAACAGAAGATGACCCTCCAATATCATCTAAGATTTCTGGCATTTTAGGAGTTTCAATAGGTTTTGGGGTAGTTTAGTATGAGTTTTTGCTGTGGTTTGGTTTGTAGTCTTACGCAAGAGTCTCTGTTGCCTAGGTTGGGCTTTTTAGCCTCATAGGAAGTATAAAAAATGAGAGCTAAGTTGAAGGTTACTAGGAGGGTGCTGTTGTAGGATAAGGCAGCTTCTTTTGAATGGCTACTAGTTGAATTTCAAAATGCTTCTTTTTGGTTTTGATGTGCTTGATTTATAACAACACCTTGTCATATAAAGATGGAGTGGCCGATTGAGCAATTTGTTGGAGCTAGGCATCTATTACTTGCAACTTCTAGGATTTTTTAATCAGATATTCCAAGCAATTCTTTTTTTCCTCAGATTTTTGGGCATGAAATTTCTAAAAGGAATAAATGCCTCAAGCGCGTTATTCTAGATGGTAGAGTTTTCATTCGCCCAATTTATAGCTGCTTCTACAGGATTGACTTTTTCTTTTGCTATTGAGTCAGGAATCTTCCACTGATAAGAAGTTCAAAAAGTAGCATCCTGGTATGGTATTAAGGGGGAAGTTGCTTCTCATATTTTTTTGAGGTAAGCATGTGATATTCTGGAGCCAAGACTGGACATCTAGAAGAAGGACCTTGGGGGATGGGGCTACAAAGGTCTAGTTGATGGTCCGCATTTCAGTCTTTATGGAGGCTTCTTTGGTCCATAAGTGACATATTAATCAAGTTTTTCTAAAGATTGGCTAAGATGGCCCATTAAAGGATTTTTATTCAAACACCTTCACCAAAGCTAATTATTTTACAAATCTCTTCCCGATGGTGCTTTATTTTCTTTATCAAAACTAAAAATGTAGGCATCACATGTGCATGCTCTAGGGTCATGCCAAAGATGATCATTGTCAAGTTTGCCTTGATAAATAGGTGACCTACCTTCATGGAAAGAAATCATAGGGACCTTTGGTAGTTTTGGGGAAGGAGAAAAGACTATCATATTTCAAAGTGAAAAATGGAGAGAACATACTTGGAAATGGGAACATATTTGGAAATGGAAGAAGCTTTTGTCTTTTAGAAGACAATTTCAACTTTGTTTTCGGGTTTTCTGGTTATGGTTAGATTTTTCCTCAGGATATGCTTTCGAAGACTTTGGATTTGCTCATAAGCAGTTATCCATTTTTCACGTAAGAGCTATATCAACTACTCTTGTATTGAAGTTTAAGAAAAATCCACCTTGAGAAGAACAAAATCTTGATTGTCCAAGTCAAGGACAACAAAATCCATTTCATGGTTCTGCACTTGATAGCAAAGTTGGTAATGAAGAGTGATTGTAAATGTGGACTGGTAATCATCTCTTTTTCTTGAATTTAGATTTACACCTTGAGAGCCTCAAGAGGGAAAGAATCTCTAAACGGTATATTGAAGTTTGAAAACAACATCATGAATACTGTCCCGACATTAAAAGTAGTCTATACAATGTCGATTTAGACATGTTGATAATTGAAAAATTGAGAATCAAGGAGCGTGATTTGCAAGGAAAGTAGGAGGCCTTTCCTTCCATGTAAAGTTAAGGCTAACTAAATCACTCCGAAATGGAGATAGGTGTTGGTCTCGAGTTTATGGTAAAACGTAAGAGATGAGAGATTGAGTCCTTTAATAATATTTTAGTGCTTTAAAGCTTTAAGCCATTGTGAGTTTAGTCCCCTTGAATTAAAATGTGGAGAGTAAAGAAAGTGAATAAAATCACACAGAGAAAGCATAAGAAATTATAGTGGTACAACCCTCTCTACTCTACTCTTTCAAGAGCACACTTCCCTGTGTCTTAGGTTTTACTATTTCAACAATATACAACTAGGGCCCTTTCTTATAGATTATAGCTCCAGGGGTCCTTTACAACATTAGCTCAGGTAAATGACGAGCTTCACTCTAACCATACATTACTTGTCTTAGCTTTGGTCTTCAACACCAAGCCAAGTAGCAATGCAGCAAACTTAATTGAAAGAGTAGAATCTACACTTTACAAATTTTGCAAAGCAGGTTCAACATTTAAGGAGACTCTTAAATGCTTGAAATGGATGAGAAATTACAACTCTTTCATTGAAAGTGAGAATCCCTCTTTGTAGAGTACTTAACCCACACTTAATTGCTTGCAAGAAGGAAGATAGAAGCTTATTAAATGCTCTTTCTAACCTCCTTAACTCCTCTTGATGTGCCTTAAATAGATGGAGAGTTATTTTGAACTTTGGGGTGTAGGTGGCACTCATTAAATGCACTAACATTCAAATTTTTCCGATCATTACAATGCAAGTCACAACTGAAGTCTACTTCGGGTATGACTTCATCCAAGTCACAGACTGGAGTCAACTTGGAGTGCAACTTCAGTCATCCCCTTTCCTTCTTCTGAGTTTCCTACTTAATTTGTGCTTGTTCAGGTTCTTTTTTAAGTTGACTTGGTTACCAACTTGAACCAAGTCGCAAGTGAAGTTGACTTCACGTGCTCTTGACTAGTCAATTAAAATATTCAACCTTTGTTTTCTCTTCTAAAGTCAGCTTGGCCTTAAATTTGGCCAAAGTCACAACTAAAGTCGACTTGGTCATACGACTTCACTATCCATTGTACACATAGAACTTTTTATCTTCAACTCACATCTTTATTAGTGTCAAGTCTTATTGTTGAGTCTATTTGGCCTTGAACTTAGTCCAAGTCACAATTAGAGTCGACTTAGGTGTGTGACTTCATATCTGACACTTAGTGTTGAAAATCATCTTCAAGGCTTTAGAAACTCAAGTCGGAGTTTGGTATCAATTTTATCTTCAATTTCACTTAAGTTGTAGGTGGAGTCGACTTGGGGTGTGACTTCACTTGTAACTCGGTCAGTCAGCGGGATATGTAACCCCTGAGTCGACCCAGCCCATTGACTTCACTCAAGTCATAATCTAAGTTGACTTGGGTCTGTGAATTGTCTATATGCACTTTAAAACTTAAGGTCTCTCATCCTAAGTTGCTTTTTGAAGTTAACTTTATTATAGACTAGACTCAAGTCGATTACCTTGGTCGACTTGGCTATCGACTAAATCTATTTTGATTTGATATTTGAAAAATCTAATTCAAGATCATTTCACCACACATTTTAATATTCTTTAATCTCTTAAATTTAAATTGTTAATCATTAAAATATGGATTCTTCTTGATTTTCTAATTGAGTTCACAATAATGGGTGTATCCTTCTTTTTCCTAAGCAAAAAGAAAATCTTCTGGAATCTAGACAATTATAAAGGTTTCATTTTACTCCTCTGGAATCTTATGGAAAAATGCACGTAAGCACATGACACTTCCATACTTCCTGAATTCGATATTAGAGAAATGTTCGAATTCAACTTTATCATCAAACTTATCGGTATTCAAATTTTTCCAATTCAACATCATTTTGTTGGAATAAGCCTCACAGGTAAACCGCTAACTCTTGGCTTTGATATTTTGCAATGCCACCATGTTCGATGATTAGCCTCCTTTCATTATACATAACATCATTTATTTAGTTATGAAACCAAATTTTATCTTAATCAAATATGTGCACGAACTATATTTGCTAAAAAATAAGTATATTCATATATAAATTAACAAAAATGCTTAAATATATTCACATGTATATATTCAGTTTGAGGTGGATTGAAGTTTGAGACTTTTAACTCTTGAACCTATTTAACATTAAATAAATATGTTTATCATAGACTGCGTACATATCCAACTTGTTAAACCGATAGTGTAACTTGTTTTATAACTAATTTACACAGAGCAAGGCAACTGAGTTAATATTTCCTTCATATTTTATTTTACAAATTATAAATAGTTATTGAAAATGGAATTAACATTCCATTAAAAATAAATATGAAAATTGATTTATGAAATTCTAATAAATCATTGGCATTAGAATTCTTTTTATTATTATTATGATTACATTTTATAGGAGAGGCCTGATTCCATGCATTCGACTGTAGGACCCATTTTTTATTTATTTATAAACATGTAAAGTCATTTGTATTTAACCTATGAACAAGTCTTATGTGAAACCCCGATCTTAGATACATGTATGAAACCCTGGGGTTGTAAACTCTAGGTAATATATTAATATATATTCATGAGTATGAAAAATATATGGGAATAGATGTTAAAATAATTAATTATGAAATTCGGATGAATAGTGCATAGTGCACGTGAATAGTGAAATGTGAATAGTAAATGTGGGATTAAAAAATATGTTAAGTTAATCGCTTTGGATTAACTTAATCACGACAAAAAAGGAAGCTTCCCACAAAAGGACAAAATAACAACTTTTTGATTTATTTAGTATTTTCGGATTTTTAATTGATTTTTGAAGAAAATGAAGAAAAATTCATATCTTGCAATCCGGACATCGGATCAAGATGAAATTTTTTATGGGTGGCCAAGATATGATGATGGATATGATGAATGGTCCAAGATTAATCAAGGATCATGAATTAAGGGTCAAGATTAAATGTCATTTGAAAAGGGAAAAAGTAACTTTACTTTTTCATTAATGGCATTTGACTTTGATTAATTTTAATTAAATAAAATTAATGCAAAGCCTGCAATTGCTGCTGGAGCATGGACTTTTGGGGCATGATCCAATGGCCCATGATCATCCTCATCAAGAATCAACGGCTAGGATTTAATTTGCTTAAAATAAATAAATTTTAATAAATAAAAAAGCTAGAAAAATAGGGCTGCAATAGGGGGGCTGGAGCAGGCCTAGGGTGGGCTTCACAAGGCTCCATGCACCTTTTGGAAATTAGAAAAAAATACATTTATAATTTAATACCTCAAGCAAGGGGGGTAAATTCCAATTTGATGAAAAATCAAAAAGTATAAATAGGGGGCAGGGGTGAACGTCCAAGGCACTTCATCCCAGCTCCATTTGAGCATTTTTTCACCCCCACCACGTTTTAGCCTTGAGGAGAAAGAAAAGGAGGAAGTTAGAGAGAGAAAGTGCGAGAAAAAGTGGGATATCTTCACTTCGGGTAAGTGATTTCTTCCCAAATTTCTTTTGGATATTAAGTAGGGTAAAATCATGCTTAGATAATGCCTAATCATGAGAAAATAAGTAAAGTTATAATTCTTAATTAGAATCATGCCGAAACATCGAAAATTTGGAGCAAAGATGGAGCATTCGGGAAGATAGTATATGATAGTGAAAATAATGCTCCAAAATTGATAAATGATGATTTGAGATATATGAATATGATAAATATGATGTTGAAATGATGATATATTAATTTCGTGATTTTTGAAATTAAGGATTATGCTTAAGTGAATTTATGTTGATTTTTAGTACATGGAGAAAATGATTTATTTAACCAAGTAAATGATGATAAATTCAAAATGTATGAAATTTCCCATGATATACGAAGCATAAGCTATGTTATGGTATTTTTTATTTTTGGGAAAAATGTCAATTTTTGGAACCCATGAACAGTAACCCACGTGCTGTGAACAGTAACCTCGGGTGAACAGTATCGTGAACAATGATGATGAACAGTAATCTGCTACAGTGACATAAACAGTAATTATGAACAGTGAACAACGTATTTTGGGAAAAAATTGAGATTTATTTTTTGTATATTTATGAGGATATATGGATGGAATTTTTAAAGGATTTATGGATAAAAATTCATATAAATGAGTAATGACCAAGTATTTATAAAAGGAAAACCTCTATGAAAATGAGGTAATATGTGATCGTAAAGCATGCATGGGAAGCAAGCTAAGACATGGAATAGATGGATAAAATATCCAATTTCCTTGTATAGGAAAATGAAAGGAAAGGATAAAGGAGTCAAGTTGAAGCAAAGCAAAGGTAAGCAAGCAAGCTTTCTAAAATGTGATTTTATTGTTTCATTGTAAGCAAGCAATCCTTTTAAAAATGATGATTTGTAAGCAAACCCTTTTGAAAATATGATTTTATTCCCAAGTATTTATGAAATGTGTTTAAGGATGACAATTCCTATAATGTTTTGAAATGATGAATGTTTATGAGTTTTTATGAAAAGTCATGCCGGCATATTGATATTATGTGATGTTCATGGACATGTGCACATGTATGATGTATAAGGAAGAGGCTTTGGTGGAGGTAGAAAACGGATCAGAGAGTCCCCCTTCACTATTGCCGAGTCGTATGGGCTGTGCGCCGATGGCGTCCTCCCCAGAGGTGGAGGCAAAGGAATGTTATGTGTGAATGAATGCATTGCATTTTCATACATTGATTGAAAATGAAAGCATGAATTTAAAATGATGTTTTTAAATGAATGGTGCAAATAATTCTCTACATGAGAATGACAAGCTACCTGGTGTAAGAGGTATATAATGCTTGGGAAATTAAAAGTCATACATGTAGGCGTCAAGAGGAAGAGAGGTTCCCCTTGATGAGGCCAAGTCGGAGACAGCCGGCGTATTGGACCATGCTATGTGAGATGTTCCCTGGGCTAGCATACCCACACACGAAGGTTTATGTCAGGAATGGAAAGAAAATATTTGCACACATGGATTTGAAAAGATATTATTAAGGGATGATGCAAATAATTCTCTACATGAGAATGACAAGTCACCTGGTGTAAGAGGTATATAATGCCGGGGAAATCAAGAGTCATGCATGTAGGAACCATGTAGGCGTCAAGAGGAAGAGAGGTTCCTCTTGATGAGGCCAAGTCGGAGACAGCCGGCGTATTGGACCATGTTATGTGAGATGTTCCCTGGGCTAGCGTACTCGCACACGAAGGTTTATGTCAGGAGTGGAAAGGAAGCATTTGCATATCCTATATTTATGAAAAGGTTTCTATTCCATTGATAGTTGATCACTTGTTAAGTGTCTTCTATCGAATGGAGAGAAATGCATTTACAAATGATTTACATGAATGGTTTATGAAAGGTTTCCAAAAATGGTTTACGAAAAGGTTTCTATTCCGTTGGTAGTTGATCACTTGATAAGTGTCTTCTATCGAATGGAGAGGAATGCATTTAAAATGAAAAATGCTTGCTTATTGAGTTTCAACTCATGTTTTGTTTTCCCAACCTCAGACAAGTGTAGGAAAAGACAAGAGATGAAAGACATGTGTTGCTAAAGGAAAAGAGGAATCTACAAAGGTTAGTAGATTTTTGTATGAACAGATTCCCTAATGGGATATGATGAGAAAGGACATAGATTGTATGAAATTATGAAGTTATGAATAATATGAGAAGTTGATGATTTATGATGTTATGGATGAGTTCATTATGAATGATGATGAGTATATGTTTATGTGACGAAAGAAAAGAAAGAAAAAAAAAAATTGGACGAGATCCAATTAAGTACCCGCCGCGTGATCAGGGCAACAATCCTGATTCACACTTACCAATCGATAAGATCTTGGAGTAAGGAATATGTGGACGCCTCGGTTCGGGCGCGCCACATCTTACCATTATTGAATGTTTTTAAGTTTCCTATTTTTAAACATAGTGACATTTTTGTAATTTTTTATGCAGAAAATTATGAAAATGCTATTATGTTTAGAAATATAAAAATATTTAAAAACATCCAAGGCTAAATACACATAACTTTACATATTTATAAAAATAATTAAAAAATAATTATGTTGGTCCCATGGCCGGACACATGGGGGGTCCTATGCGGCTAGACACATGGGATCACGCCACTTTAAATAAGTTAATAATTTTTTATTATTCAACCCATTGGTAACTAAATTCATAAATCCATTAACAATGCACAACCTAATCCATCTATGTTAAATCGGTTAAAGTTACAATCAAGATTTTTATGGATAAGTTGTAAACATATTAAGGTTGATATTTTTTAGATGGGTTAAGGTCGGTTTGTGATAAGTGAATATGAAAATGATGAGATTTGTTATTCCTTCAAAAAATTTGATTCCATAAGGGATTGTTCAGAGTTGAAGATGAAATGGAATCTCACGTTTTCAAAAAATATTTTTCCATTTCTAAAAAATAGCAGACTATTTTTCATTCCCAATACAACTTTTCTAATATCAATGTAACTTTCCTCATTCCCAATATACTTTTATCTCAAATTTTCTTCCCTCGTTCATTTCAACCTCATCTCATCTCCTCACTGGACAATTTCAAAAGTTCTCTTCATTTTAAATAAATAACATCCTTATTTTTTCAATTTTCAAAGTTACTTTCAGAGCGCAATCAGGTGCATCTCGGTGCAAATATCCATTATTTTATTTTATTTTTGAAAAGTTTTTACACAATTGTTAATCTAAGGGCGTGTTTGGCAATGAGTATAAAATGTTAAGTTAAAAATTTTCAATCTAAAAATTTTTACTCTTCATAAATACTATATTTTTAATTATTTTTTCACATTTTCTTATACAACTATCTTATTTTTCAATCATTTCTACAAAATTACCTATATAATTAACCTATCTATTTTAACGTTATCCTCTTTACTCCTCATCATTACCTCTATCATATCACATCATTTGACAACTTTTACTTTTCAGAACTTTTCACCAAAAGTTTTATTCATTCTCAAACACACATTAAATGTATTTAACATGTGTATCAATTTTTACCCTTTTTGAAGATTTTTATACTAAAAATGTCATTGATTCTTTAAAAATTAAAAAATTAAAAAATTAAAAAATAGCTTAAATACACCTAGTGCACTGAAGCTAAGTGCACCCTTGTGCATTTAATAAAATCTTTTTCTTTTCTAATTTTTGATATAGTTTCCCTCATCCTAGTATCCAATAGTACTTTTCATTCATGTAAAAAGGGGGAAATTTTTCCACTTCTCCTTCATATACTTTTTGATATGATTTGATATTTTAATTATCTACCTTTTTGTTATTACTCTATATTTCAATTAGTTTTTACATCTTTATATGCAATTACTCTATATATTTTATTCCCTTTGCTCATAATTATTAGCAGTTATCTTTATCGCTCTTGTTACTTTTCTAAATTTTCTTATTTCTATTTTCCCACTTCGAGGATGCTTCTGTAAAACTCCTTTTCTATATAACTCCTTCCATTTTCAATATCTACATAGTTGATGAAAAATTCAATATATCTATTATGTTGAACACCACTCATATTATTAAAGAAACCTTTTATTTTTCTAATATTATTATATACGGGTCTCATATACAAACATGCAAAATGAAAATAATAAAACAATTTAATGTTAAATATCAATTTTAAGTTGTATTTTCAACATTTAAATCATCTAAAATATTATTAATATATAGATAAATAATTTTATAAAGTATTATCACATTCTAATATACTTGTAAATGGATCAAAATATTTTTCCTAATTCACACATGAATGCACCTATTTTTAAGCAAATGTGAGCTATGCATATATTAGATTTGGATGGAACTTGATCTCATAGCAAAACAAATAATGGTAAATAAAATAAATAAATTGAATTTTCTATTAGACATCAAAATTTTAAAATTTAGGGAGTTATATGGAACTACTCTATGTAACCTAGTAACCCCCTTCCAACTTTTAATTTTCATCTTCTCAAACATATTTTAAATCATCTCAAACATCTCAATCCCATTCTATGGAACTTGGATTTTGAAGAGCTCAAGGCTCTTTTCGTAGCAATGTTGTCTTAAAATCAATATTTAGTAATGTGTAATGAAACATCCAAAATATTTTATAGTTAGTTTATCCCATTAAAATCATTGAATGAATAATTAAATGTGTTTAATATGTATGTAATGGATTATTACTAGCATCCAAAATTGAGCTTTAAACAATTAAATACATATACACTACTTTTCTAGAATTAATTAATTATTTTCTTTATCAAATCCATACATTATGTTCAACACAATAAACTATACTTATAGAAAACTTAGGATAATATAATAATTATGGAACTACTATTAATTCAAAAATAAATATTTAGTAAATTTAATTCTTAAAGATTCATATGAATGATTAAATTTTGATTTATATGGTATGTTTCGGAAGTAATAAATTTTTGGTGTAAAAGTTTTCAAATTGAGAAAAAATGATGTGATATAATAGGGGTGATTATGAGTAAAAAAAATAAAATTAAAATAGATAGGTTAATTGTATAAGTAATTATGTAGAAATGATTAAAAATATGACAGTTATATAGGAAAATATAAAGAAATGATTAAAAAATAAGGTAATTATAGAAAATAAAAAATTTTAAACTAAAAAGTTTTAATTTAAAAAGTTGTGTAGCTGCATGCACCCATAATGTAAGATTTGAAACAGGATGCAACTAATGACTTAAATATTAAAAATTTATTACATATGATACACTTTTTTGAAGCGTTTCACCTGTATGATAGAACACTCTTCATTCTATTATCCACAAAAAACCTCTTAAATTATAGACAATCAAAATTCGTATAACATATCCCCTTATCTCCTAAATTATTGATGGCACCCTTATATACATTGTAATATATTTTAAGTTAAAAAACATTATTCATTTATTTTATTTATTTTTTAATTTTTCTTCATAAATATGTTTTCGTAAGTATATGTAATATATATATATATCAAGTTTTGCTATTTATAATAATTTTACATATTTATTTTTAATTTTTAAAAATTAAATTCTTTAAGGGATGAAAAAGACTTAAATGCCCACCGATGGTGCTAAATTTGGTTGAGGATTGCTCAAGCCAAAACAAAGTGTAAATCATAAATATAAATCAGGTTTTTTACACAAAATTTATATGAAAAAGAGTTAGCTTAACGACAGGATCAATTCAAAAAACCTCAAAAGATCTTTCCATTAAACTCCTCATGCCTTTTTACATGACTAGAGTGTATACGAGTTCAATATTAATTAGCCTTCACTTCCTTCAGAGAGTCTTGAGGTTAAGTTGAGACTGTTTTTCTTTCTTGAGTCTCCACTTCTCCTCCTCTTGTAGAGGTTTTGGGTATATCTATACAAGATTTGATATCAATATAATGTATCTTGTATCAGGTAGGAATATTTTGTGATTATTTTTCAAAAAGTTTCTTTTACTGATGTGCTCATCTACAATTGAGACTAGGAGTTTTGACTAACTTCACGGTCGTCTTTAAATGGCTTGATCGTCCTAGGTTTGCAAAGATGTTGATTCCTCATTAATGCAAGTTGATATTTCCTAGCTCGAGGGCGGATGCGAACGAATATGTAAAATTATTATAAAATAGCAAAACTTGGTATATTAATTAAATAAACTTAGAAAATATATTTATGAACAAAAATAAAAACAAAAATAAAAAATAAATAAGGTATTTATGCTTAAAATACATGGAAAGTATTTCAATGCATCCAGGTGAATTAAAACTTTATGCCCTAGGTATAAAATCCTTTTTTAATGTTTTTGAATTTTCTAATAAAATTATTAATCTAGGTATCTTTAACATATATATTAAGCTTTTATCATTTTTGAAAATGCATATATATTTGATTTTTTAAAAATAGAGGTATTTTAGTTATTTAAAAATGACCAACCACCTCTCCTTATTTTTAAAAATAAGTAAATATATATTTCCAGAAAATGATAAAACTTAATTTTGTAGATTAAATACAACTAGATTAACTATTTTATAAAAAATTTTAAAATAGGTTTTGCAACCAAGGGCACTAAAATTTCAATATAACAAACTACACTAAATCTCTTCTACATAACAACGTATATACTCAGGCTCCTTTATAGTGGTAATGCACGTCTTTGTTGGGCTAGTTCTCGACATGACCATGTAAATGCCCAGTGGAATTCAACTCATTGTTCGTAATTAAATGAGATAATTAATTTAATCTAATTAATAAAGGACTTATTCCTGAGTAAACTCAATTTTTTCGGCTTCGTTTGGTTGGACGCGTAATAGTTTTTTTTGGATATGCTTAACGTGTAATAGTTATCCTTTTATATCTTTGAAAAGTAAAACATTCATTATTATTGGCATTTTGAGTTATTATTTTCAATTGTTTTAATTATTGATAGCAGGCCACTAATTACTTTAATTACTTTAATTAAATTTTTTATTAGATATGCTTAACGTCTAATAGTTATCCTTTTATATCTTTTTAAAAGTAAAACTTTCATTATTATTGGTATTTTGAGTTATTATTTTCAATTGTTTTAATTATTGATAGCAGGCCACTAATTACTTTAATTAATTTGATTAAAATTTTTATGGGGTTTACCCTACTACTAACTTACTCAGTGTGGGAAAGTGTATTACTTCTCATAGAATACGCATACATAAATAGAAATCGAGCTATTATATTGGGTAACTAAAACACCACTGTTCTTTTTAATTTTAAATTTTTTTTTAAAAATTTAAATTATTCATAACATTTATATTTGTGTATTTATTTATTATCTTAAAATACATATGTTATAGCTTTTTCGACTTGATATTGTGCACGTGGATGTACCGGGTGCGAAAATTTATTTATTTTTTGAAATTTTTGCACAAATTTTAATTTAATCATATTTAGCATATGTATTACGTTTTACAATTTTGGAGATTTGAAAATATTTTTTTAGATTTTTTTTAAAAACAGGGGCATTCTAATCATTTAAAAATGACTAAAAGATTTATTTTTGAAAAATTCAACACGTGGGTGTACCGGGTGCGAAAATTTATTTTTTATTTATTTGAAAATTTTTACACAATTTTTAATTTCAGCATATTTAGCATATGTATTAAGTTTTACCATTTTGGAGATTTGTAAATTTTTTTTAGATTTTTTTAAAACAAGGGCATTCTAATCATTTAAAAATGACTAAAAGATTTATATTTGAAAAATTCAAAAAAATATATAAAATTTAAAAGGTAAAATTTGTTTTATGTCTTAAATACATTTAGATTAACATTTTTATAATTTTTTTTTTTAAAATAGGTTAAATGCAATCGGACACACCAAAGCTAATGCATTTAATCAAAAACTCAATTTTTTTATGGTACATACTCATTTCTAAAATTTAACAGTTATTTGATAGCTCTTAAAAGATGTTAAAATTTCTAAACATACAAATTTCTAATCGAAATGTTTTAAGAGGATTAAAATAGGGTTAAGTTAAGATATGAAAAATAGAATTAAAAATGAAATTAGATTAATGGTGTATTTAGTTGGACACAAAAACTCTGAACTAAAACTTTTTTATTTAAAACTTTACACTCTTCATGATTATCTTATTTTTAATTATTTTTTCATATTTTTTTTATACAAACAACCTTATTTTTTAATCATTTCCATACAACTACTTATACATCTAATCTATCTATTTTAATTTTAGTTTCTTTACATCTTATCATTACCTCTATTATATTATATTATTTTCTATCAACTTAACAACTTTTACCTTGAAAATTTTTTATCAAAAAAATTTATTTTCAACTAATTACACCCTGAAATTTTATAAAGTAAGTTCAAATTGCGTTTGTTCCAATATTCAACCTAATCCCATCTACACCTACTAAATTTATGAGGTCTTGGCCAAGTTTTTGGTACCCGGTCTGGGCTTGCACCCTGATCACTTAGGTAAAAGCTGCGGGAGCCGGTTCCCAATCGAAGCCGGTCCTGTTTACGTCGGTGGTTGCTGAGGCGCTGGTCCGCGTCAGGGGAAGTTCTGCTAGCTATTACTGCCGCAACCTTATCTTTTGCCTATTGGGGCTGGGGCCCGCCCGCTCGCACCCTCTCTTTCGCCGGGGCTCCGCGGGTCTAGCCACGTAATGCCATTTTGTGCCTTGCTTTTCTGTAAATTTCGGCTGCACCAGCCACTTTCGGGCATCAGCCTTGCTTGTAATCTCTCTCTTTCTCTCTCCCCACCAGCTTTCTCTCTCCCCACCAGCTTGCTTCTCGTTCTCGCCTGTCACTCGCAGTTTGATGTTCTCCTCCGTCTTCTTTTCCCATCGATGCGTGCTGCCTCTTCCTCCTGCTCTTCAATGGAGACGCCGGACAAGCGTTGGAGCACGGGGAATCGTAGTCTGTCGCTCCACTCGAAGAGTCCTCGCGTTTTCCTCATCTTCTTCTTCCATCAACGAAAACTCGGGTTCAAAGCCAAAAAAAAGCCAGGCGAGGCTCTGCTCTTTTTTCTTTTTTTGCCCCTACCACTCCTTTCATCCTTCCGCCGCCTGTTTGATTTTCATAACACATCTTCATCTTCTGTTTTTTGAGTTTGGAAATGGCCGCTGCAGGGTACTAATATGGAACTTTTTAGTATGAGTTAATGTGGACTGGTCCGTAAGAATGAACAAAAAGAGTTAACAAAACATTTCAGGAGTATATATAAAAATGGCATTCTTTACTAAGGTAAAAAAAAAGCTTATAATAATTTATATGACGGATTAAGAGCTATGCAAGGAGAAAAGTGTGTATATATATATTTAATAAAATGAAAATTATATATTTAAGGGACGTTTGGCAATTGAAAAAAAATGTCATGTTAAAACTTTTCAATCTAAAACTTTTCGTTCTCCACAACGATCATATTTTTTAATCATTTTTTCACATTTTCCTATACAATTACCCTACTTTTCAATCATTTCTACACAACTATTCACACAACTAACCTATTTATTTTAACTTTATACTATTTACTACTCATCATTACCCCTATCATATCACATCATTTGACAACTTTTACTCTACAAAACTTTTCATCAAAAGTTTTATTCATTACCAAACACACCCTTAAGTTAGCTAAATTAAGAAAAATAAAGGAAAGGTAAAAACTTAGCACATGTTAGATGTGTTGGAAGTAAGGACCAAAAATTTTAATCAAAGATGATAAAATTAGAGAAACATGGAAAATTTATTGTCATTTATTAGATGGTGTTACATTAGAACATTTACGACTAGATCACAATTTGAATGTAAGAAAAGATAAAAATATCAGTTATTTTTAAAAAATTCGAATCTCTATGGTAAAGGAAGCCCTTAAAAATGAGAATAGAAAAAGCATTAGGTTTAGATAAGATACTAATTGATGCATGAGAGTGCATAAGAGATATATGTGTAAATTGGTTAACAAACCTTTTAATAAGATCATAAAAACAAAAAATAATGTCAAATGAATGGAGAAAAATACCATATTACCAATTTCTAAAAATAAGGGATATATTTAAAATTGTGCAAATAACCATGGAATAAAGCTAATGAGTTGTACTATGAAATTGTGGAAAGAATGATTGAACAAAAACTAAGGCGAGAAACAAATGTCTACGAAAACCGGTTTGGTTTTATGTCAAGAAGATTGATAAAACTATTTTAGACAATTATTTGAAAAGTAGAGAGAACAAAATAATCTACACTTGACTTTTATTAATTTAGAAAAAAACATATGATTGGTTTCCAAGAAAATTAACATGGCAAGTGATGGAAAAAAATTAACAGTAGATATATTGACGCTAATAGAAATATGTATAAGGGGACTAACAAACGTGAGGACGCTAAGTGGAGATACAAATGATTTCTCAACTGATATAGGTTTGCATCAAGTCTCAGTCTTAAGTCCATTTCTTTTCAATTTAGTTATATATGAACTTAATAGACATTTGCAAGAAGAAGTACCTTGGTGCATGTTATCTACAGAGTATATAGTCCTAATAGATGAAACTAAAAGAGTAGTTTTGAAATTGACTAGTGGAAAGATGCTCTAGCATTTAATGATTTTAGAAATTAATTGCACAAAAATTGAATATATGAAATGGAATTTTGATATAGCAAGCGCCTACATTAAGAACAACTAAGATTTCAAACCATGTAGCACCAAAAATTGATCAATTTTGATATTTAGGATTAATAGTTCAAGAGAATGGGGAGATCGAGACATAAAATAGATTCCAAGCAGGATGGAAGAATTGATGAAATGCTTTAAGAATTTTATGCGACCATCGAGTTTCGATAAATTAAAAGAAAAAATTTATAAGATAATGATTAGACCAGCTATGCTATACACGGCATGATGTTCGACAGTTAAAGAGTATCTATGCATAGGATGAGTGCAGTAGAAATAAGAATGTTAATGTGTGTGGGTGGTAAAACAAGAAAAGATTAAATAAAAAATGAAGTAATCCAAGATAATCTAAAGGTGAAGTTAATATGAGGGAAAACAGACTAAGGTGATTTGAACATGTAATTGGATGCATGAAATGACATCGATTAGGACAACCAAGTTTATTCAAGTAGAAAGTTATAAAAGAATGAGAGAAAGATCCAGAAAAACGTGGGTAAAAGTAATTAAATAAGATATAAAAATGTTGAAAATTATTGAAAATTTAGCATATGATCGTCAACAATGGCGTAATCAAATCCACGTAGCTGACCCCACATAGGTTGGAAATGACTTACGATGATGATAGAAAGACCCAGAAAAACATGTATGAAAGTAATTAAATAAGATATGAAAATGTTGAAAATGATTGAAAACGTAGTTTATGATTGTCGAAAATGGTGCAACGGAATCCATGCAGATGACCCCACATAGTTGGGAAATGGCTTATGATGATAGAAAAAATGGCCGCTGAAGGTAGGCATCTTATTTCTGTGTCGAATAGTAGTCCAATGCAATGCGGGTGAGGTATTTTCCAAATCTCAAACTCAAAACTCTCCAACATGATGGATTTCTTGGTATACTCACTTGCTATATGTTATGTTGTTTTGATTTGGGATAAACTCACATTCTTTGTATTCAGTTTGAATACGGTTCACATGCATTGCATTGAATTGTGATACAACAATAGTAATGAGAGATAGGGAAGTTTTTCATTCTTTCCTTTTGTTTTTTTGTTTTTCATGACATATGCATGTGGCAAACTGCATGCTTGATAGGTTATTTTGGAGCAGGTGATTGTAGTTGAAGAGTGCTTTTGTTGATAATCTGCTAACTATTTTTTCAATCAGGTTGATTTTGATCCCACTGTTGACCTTCTTGGGCTTGATGTCAACCTGCAGCCCAGGTTTTTACTTCAATCCATCATCTTTAGAAGAAAATGCATATGCGATGTGATTGGCTTTGAATAAGTTGTCTGTCAGATGTTGATTAATGCATTTTTTAAATTGTGAGTCAAGGCATGTGCTTTCTGTGTGAGTATTTGCATTTTCCTATATACTAGGAGTTCTGTTTTCCTTTCTTCTAAAAATCGTTTCTGTTTTGTTTTCAGGAATGTTGTTTCTGGGGCATCCATTCCACGGTCCTGGTTTGGCCCAAATGGTCAATATATCAGAGAGCTACCTTGCCCTAGTTGCAGAGGTAGGGGATACACTCCCTGCACAGAGTGTGGAATTGAAAGATCTAGATCTGACTGTTCACAATGTCATGGAAAGGTGCATCAAGTTGGCAACTTCTTCTTGTTCTGATTTCTGAATCAAATGCATGTATGCTAATGCTATTTGGTATCCATGTTGGATATTAGATTCATCTACCTTATAAGTTCATTCAAGCAAATGATGCAAAAGATGTATAAGTGCTTGTAGTTATTCATTTGGACTTGGTTGGAAACATGACTGTCAGGGGCTGTTTTATTTTGTTATAGAACTACAACTATCTAGGGCCTATGCATGTGCTTGTGGTTGTTTCTATGTACATTCTGCTTTGATCATTGTTCAATCCAAAACCGATCCTGATGAAGAAAAAAAATTAGCCAGCATGTTCTTTGTTATTTCATTATTTTTTCAAATGTGCTCAAATGTAACTTTACTGTTATCAAACATTATCTTGATTCTGCAGCAATTTTATCAGCACTGGTTTTAAGAAGAAGAAGAAGTCCCCTTGTTCTGTATATCAATGTAGTATCAACTGAAAGATTCAATTAATCTCTATATAACTCAATCAGAACTGCAGTAAGAACTGTAATGAGTATTCATGCTTATTCTTTGTGTTTTAATTTCTCCAAATCATAGGGTGGCTTTTTTTCCGTTGAAGATGACCATTGAAAGCATGTCGAATGTTGGCCATGGCTGTGTTCTACATCATCTGAGTGAAATTATGACAGGCTTGGATAAATTTGTGAATGTTTAGGGGATGTCATGTCCCTGAATATAATGAACGTGCCCATCCAATTGAGAACTGCTTAGACAAGTATTTAGCAAATGCCAAATGCTATTTAATTTTCTCTGAATAGATCAGACATGAATGATCAAATAGAATAGGGATTCTCATGTGCCTGGAGACTCTCTGGTGAAATAGCTACTAAAATCTCTAAAATAATGTATGTTTATATAAGAGACTGCACTAATGGGATGTTTCCTACTTGAAAACTGGGAAGTTTATTTGAACCTTGACATGAAACTTAGCACAGCACTGCTGAGTGACTCATTAACTTTCGAGTCAACTTAATGAAAATTTGATCAAGTTTTTGACTGATTATCATCAGTAAAGAAGTTATCTTATGGGTCAGGTTAAATTAACCTAGTCAATTCAAATTCTAAGGCACATTTGTTTCTCCGTTGATAATCTATCTGCACATTCCTGTTGGTAAGCTAGGTCAGGATGTGCCCTCACAATTACCAATTCCATAATGATTATTGACATTGAACAAAAGAAATGACAAATAGTTGAGCTGAAACAGAGATGATAGAATAGACTAGTTAATTAATGACACAAGCAAGTCGATCTTAAAATAAATTTGCCAATATGGGGTGCTAAGATTCATTAATTTTCCATGACCCATGCAATCAAGAAATGCAATATGCTATCTGGATATTTCATCTTTCTAGGTATTATACTTGTACCAAGCAAACAGCCTCTCTAGCTGAAGGGCACTTGCAAAAGGGTAAACAAAAACTCCCTTTTCAGAGGAAGGTATACTTACATAATGCGGGAATGGGTTTCATATGTTTTTGGGATTTAATCACGTCTCTTTGAAAGCATATTATATATCACAAGCTATGTTTATGTGTCACTTCTATCTCAACAGATGCAAAATGAGTATTTTGTCTAAATACTAACAGGGTCTAAGGACTTGCAAAAAGTGCTCTGGAGACTGTGTGATATGGGAAGAGTCAATTGATGAACAGCCATGGGAAAAAGCTCGAACTAGGTAGATATCAAATTTTTTTTTTTTTTTTTTTTTTTTTCAATTTCTCTATCTTGCTTTTTTCAGACTACTGTCTTATTTTGGGCCAATGTTTTTGTTGTTTGCACCAAATAGTCCTTTGAGTTATGATAATATGGCAGCATGGTGACAGGGCATTGGGATGAATTTATAGTTTGGTTTATCAAATATAGGAGGCACCTTAGGCTTTTTGAAGAAAAATCCCAGACATAATTTTCTAAGCCATCCTTTTCAGTGGTTAAGCTTTCAATGGTTAAAAAGTCAATTTGATGCATAAGCCTCCATGTAATAAAAATACACTTACGAATAGTGTAATTACATCAGGTACCCTTTTATAATGTTTTGTCATAGAAACTTCTTTGATCTTAAGTTTTGTCTCAATTAGAGCCGGGTTCAATTTTATCATGTCTTATTTGAGTTTCCAAATGGCTTCATTCTCACTGTAGTGGCTCCACTGAACCCAGACCTGTCGTATACATTTCTTATTTAGTTGTTTGTTTTGGCAATCAAGCACTTCAATTGGCACCTCAGGATGAGGCATGTTTTCATTTACATGATATTGCTTTGCTCGAAATACATGTGATAGATCCATTACATACTTTCTTAGTTTTGATATGTGGAAGACATGAACACTTGATATTGACGGTGGCAAGACGATATGATACCCCATCAGTGGCCTCTAATATCTCAAAGGGGCCAATATATCTAGGGCTTAACTTCCCTTTAATGCCAAAACACAATTCTTTTCTTGTTGGGGAGATTTTTTAGAACACATGATTACCAACTGTAAATTGAAAGTCTCCTCTGTTGCCAACTGCATAATTTTTTTGTCGATCTTGAGCTATTAGCAATCTTTTTTGATTGTCTTTACTGCTTACGTAGCTTGCTCAACTAGTTCTTGAGCCCTAATTTTCTGGGCTCTACTTCTTTCCAGTATACTGGAGGCGTGATGCGCTTTCTGTAAACAGTCCAAACAGAGCCATTCTAATGCTTGCTTGCAGCTCTTGTTATAAGCAAATTTGGCCACAACCAAATGATTTTCCCAAGAACCTCGAAAATCTATTGCACAGAAGCGCAATAAATCTTCTAAGATTTGGATCATTCTCTCAGATTGGCCATTTACCTGAGGATGATGCGCTGTGCTCTGTGGCCTTTGGGGCTTGCAACTTCTGCCAAAAGTAAAAAATGAATCTATGATCTCTATTTGACATGGAAATTGACACACTGTGTAACTTCTGTGCTTGTTTATGATGTCAATCATCGTTGATTGATCTTGGAAGACAAGAAGATGACTGGCTTTTAATGGGAGTTCCTACCTCTAGCCTCAAATTCTCAAATTCCTTAAGTAACTTTCTCTATTTGGTAAGGTTGCATTTACACGTCTTACGACTTAATGAATTTACTTCATTAGTTTTGCCCTGGGTGGTACCAAATTGAGAGTTTATAGTCTTTTATCAGTTTTAGCCACCTCCTCTGTTGGTGGTTTTAATTCTTTCTAAGTGAATATATATTTTCAACTCTTGTGATTTGTAAAGATCTCTTTTTTCTCTTTATATAGATAATGTTGTTACCTTTTAAGGGCAAAGACTATGACAACTAATTGTAGATCATGGGTTAGATAATTTTGACTTGTTGTCTAGAAGCATAAACTATAATTCTGACCTGTTACATAAGAACACAACCTAAACCTTTTCGAGGTGCGTCACTGTAAACCATGTAACCTTCTGCATCGATGGGTAGAGTTAATCTAGGTGTAGCGACTAGATGATTTTTCAATTCTCGATAACTTATTTCACACTTATCTGTCCATAAGAACTTGATCTTTTTCTGTGTGAATTTAGTTAAAAGAATTGCAGTGGAGGAAAAGTTTTCTATAAATCGCTTGTAGTATCCAACCATGCTTAGGAAACTATGTACTTCGGTCACAGTAGTTGGTCTTTCATACTTAACCATTGCTTCCACTTTCTGTGGATCTGTGGAAACTCCACTTATTTCGTGTCCCTAAAAAGCTAGATGGTTAAGTCAAAATTTGCACTTCTTTAACTTGGCATATAACTTATTATCTCTTAGGACTTTTGACACTTCTCTAAGTTATGTTCTTCATCGTTTCTAAGTATTTATGAAATGCCATATTTTTATCTAAGTATTTACGAAATATCCTATTTATCAAATTCATGAAAGATGCAGGTGCATTTGTCAAACCAAAGGGCATCACTAAAAATTCATAATGACCATACTGCGTTCGAAATGCTGTCACTTTTCTAACAGGGTTCTAAAAATTCTTGAATTTTTAGTTGATGATATCCGGAGCATAAATCTATTTTTAAAAAGACGAACGCTCCTTGTAACTAATTGAACATATCATCTATGCGAGGTAAATGATATTTATTTTTGACAGTCACGTTGTTTAACTTTTTGTAGTTGATGCATAGTATCATATTACCATTTTGTTTCATAAAGAGAACAGAGGCTTCCCAAGGTGACATACTTGGGTGTATGAAATTCAGATCTAGTAACTTTTGTAATTGTGCTTTCAGTTCTTGTAGTTCTGCCGGAGCCATCCAGTATAGAGCTTTAGAGATGGGACCCATTCCTATATTAGGTCCACTAAAAAGTCAATTTCTCTGTCAGGTGATAATCTTGACAATTCTTTAGGAAACATGTCAGGAAATTAACGCACCACTGGTGTGTCTTCTGACTTTTGACTCTTTTGGCTCTACTGTCATTAGAGAAATAAAAAATCCTAGCAATCCTTGCCCCATCATTCTAACTATCCTAAGCGCAATTACTAGATGAGACATTTTTTTGTGATTGCCTTTAAACACTATCTCTTTGATTGGGAGTTTTGATTATAATATACTCATTTTGTGGGTTTATTCGACTAACTCATTTTTTTTAACCAATCTACACCTAGAATGACATCTAGATTTTTCATAGGCATTACAATTAATTCTATATGCAAAATTGTGTCTTTTATCACACATCGGATTGGATCGACACTCTACTTACCGACATGCTCCCCCTTGCAGATTATATTATTTCCAATTCATAATCTAAGAGGTTAGAATGTAAGTTGTGTTCATGCACAAAATTAGACGATATAAAAGATCTACTATCACGTGTGTCAAACAAGGTACATGTATATATATATTGAAAACACTAGTGATACCTGTAATTATGCCTTCCCGAAGTTGATCTTGGCCTGGAGGAGCGCTTGCACTTGTGCTTCAGGCCTTTGATTTTGTTGTGGACCACCTTGTGGTCGTGGTGCTGTTGGCCTACTCAGTGGTTGAGTCGACAGTCTTGTTAAAAAGTAGGATCATCTGCCATTTCGTTCTGGGCATGTTTCTTGCCTGCTTTGACTCGGTTATCTGGCAAGCACGAAGAACTTGGGAACTTGTGATAAGGAATTATCTGTAGAGGGATCTGCTCAGTTGGGGGCGTTTCTGTTGCCTCAACATGAATCTTTGTTGACTGAAGGGGAGTTGCCCCATGGTTGGTCTCTTGAGGTTCTCCCTCCAAGGCTGTGTCCCATACTACCCATCTCGGTAGAGCTAGTCTCTACCGTTGTAGCTCAAATTCCATTACACTTATTGCCCCTAGCAGTAGGTCCATCTTTCAATATAGTGAGACAATCCTATTGTTTGCCTCTGAATTATAATCTATCTTCCTTGCAGTGGTCTTAGTGTGAGCCATTATCTGAAATTGTGATAGTATGACATAAGGTTTTTTTTTTTTTTTAGGTAGCATTATTTTAGTTTATGCAAATTACTTCCTTTATGCAATAATTTTATCTACATGTGATTTTCTCGAATATCACTTGTAATGCCCTAACTTCAAAAACAACACTTCATGCTGGGTTTGGGCCTAGGGGTTAAGTGCTAGGATCCATCACATGTCAGGCTTACACACTCATTTACATTAAGGAACTATAATTATAGTAATGTGCATTTGATAAAAATATATTGTCAACAGTGGAATATTTGTCCAACCAAGTCATTGTGAATATTACAATGCCATCATAAAATGCAATAAAGCGAGTAAATAATCTAAATCTAGTCATGCTTTTCAATCCCTTCATGTAACATCATTAAGAGCCTCCAATTGGAGTATTTGTGGGACAACAACATATAAAAATCGCAAGTAAACTCAGCAAGTGGAATATACAAAGAATTTAGAGAATCATGTGCATTTTACGTCCTCTAAATGCGATATGGTTAAATAGTTTCCTTTTGGGCCACAGATCATGGTTGGATCATAATTAATACATTTGGCCACCCTATCTAGTCTTTGATGGCAAATCAGAGCCTTCTATGCCTAGATGCGAGCCCAGAGCCTTGACAGAAAGGGAAAATGGGCTAAAGGGTCTATGCAATTTTTTCTTGCTTGGCACTTGCTGAAAATAGCCAAATCTGGGGGGTTTCTACGTAAAAGGTCATAAAAACCTAAAAAATCTAACACTAACTTCAAAGTCTTCTTCCTACTTAGACGAATCTTGCAGCAGCCATAAGAAATGGTTTTCTAGCTATTCGAGGAATGGGAAAATGCATCTAAAATCACCTATATCAAATTATAAAATCCATATATAATTTTATATCACACATAAATTGATTCATGGGTGGTTTCTAGTAGTCCAGAATCTAGATTTCAACCCATCGGTTTATATCCGGATGGAATAACATCCATACAAGTGTCTAACATTTAAATCCTCCGTATACATGTTTGTTTCTAGCTAATCTACATAATATAGATGATTTGAAATAAACTGAAATAAAATCTGCTGGACTTAAATCTTCACTTACCTCTATTGCAGAAATGAACTACCTGACGCAAATCCACCGATTTTTTCATAATCCACTCTAGGCATACTTCTGTTCATAGCATGCCATTCCGAAAGAGGTTGCTGCCTCGTTTGACCGAGTATTTCGGTTGTGGATTCTGATGTGGCAAAATTGGGAAAAAAAAATGGAAATCCAAAATAGTTACTATTCTTATTGATATTCGAATCCTTGACGTCTTAGGAACCAAATAATCTTCTTAGCAAATCGTAATTAGGCTTTTCGAAGAAAAATCCTAGACAATTTTCTTAGCCCTCGTTTGTTTGCAGTCAAGCTTTCATCGGTCAAAAAATCAACTTGACACATAAGCCTCCACGTAATAAAAACACACTTTCGAAAGTTTGTATATGACATTAGTGATGCCCAAACCTAGAAAAATGATCTTGGGCTTGTGAGTTATGGGTCTCATAGTGCGATATTGTCTGCTTTGGCCTTAGTCGCATGATTTTAAAATGCGTTACACCATGTTTAAGCTTAGACCTTATAAACCCTCAGGAACTCTCTCTTGTTCGATATGAGATTCAGTTCTAGGCTGTTACAGGGCTAATAGTTTCCGCTTGATTCATCCTTGAATTATAAATCAGCTCAACTCTAAGAGTTTGTTCCACATCTGTTGGAGGGGGATTGCACTCATACCATTAGTAATGCACAAGCCCAGAGAAATGATTCTGGGCTTGTGAGCTATGAGTCTCATAGTGTAATAGTCCACTTTGGCCTGACAGCTTAGCCATTTTAAAATGCGTCCAATGTTTAAGTTTAGACTCACTTATAAACCCTTTGGAACTCTCTTTTTTTTAATGTCGAATTCAGTTCTGGGTGCTACAATAACGCTGTTTGAATTGGCAATTGCGGTATTGGGGATGACAACCAGGATATCCTTTGAAGCTGAATCATACCCTGTGAACTTTATCAAGTTTTCATCTTGTATCCCTTGATCCACATGATCATGAAGTACATGATTCTACTACAGGCTAACTCATGTTTCTTTCTAGAGAAGTTATTCTAATCTGCATCTCACCACTTTGGTCTGGAAGGAGGGCTTATTCCTTTTCCATCGTGATCCAAAGTTGGAAACTTGGATACTCCCCATGCTTTCCTGGATTTCACCTGGGTGCAGAGACTATTAGAGCAGTGATAAATTTCTTTCCATAACCCATAAACATTAGTACATATCTGATTGCCTTTGGAAGTTATTAAGTTGTTGCTAATTCTGGTGGTCTATGCAATGATAATCGACCATCTCACTTTTTTTTTTTATTGTTAACCATCTCATTTTTCTAGTGGAATGTCAAAATTCATTTCGTTGAACAATTTATTAGCAATTCTGAGAGTTGGAAGACCTTGTTCCTTGATTAAGAATGATTTTCATATTTGGTTCTCTTTAATTACTATTTGTTCTGCTAGGATACTGAACACTAGATCAACTTGTTTGATTTGTTTTTGGGTAATATCACACAAGATCTTGAGCTTGGAATAAATCATCCCAAGTTATCTTGTAGGTTTATAACTTGATATTCCTTTTCAAGTCTTTCAATATAAGCACTTAAAACCCGTGGTTGCTACATATGCTTGATGGAAATTTTTTTTACTCCCATTGTAAGCACGTGTTAATCCAAAATAAACCAATTCGAACTTTTTCTGAGTTTCTGGTTTAAGGTTTAGATCTACAAAATGTTTTAGTTCTTTTCTGACTGGATTTACTATATTGTATCCCGCTTCTTTCACTTCAGTTAGAGGGGGTTCTCCTGTGGTTCTTCCGTTATTGGGATTTTGGTTCTGAAAATTGTGACTCCTGTCTTTATTTGCTTTCCCCTAATTTCTTAGAGTTGAGCTTTCTAGGATTATCTCTTTTGGTCTGCTCAGATAGAGTTCATCCTTTGCTTTTGCTATTATTTTCTCCATTTCTGCTATTATCCTCTCGTACTTCCAATCCTCTTGGCAATTTTTATTCAAATGTCTAGTCTTCTTTCATAAATGGCAGAATTCTATGAAGAAGCCATTAACAAGTTTTTAATCCTGCAAAACAAATTTTGCATCTCTTGTTAAATAGTAAGCAATTACATTCAAAGAATTTAATGTGTTCTATCTCAAAACTGTAATTTGCTAATTTTTAGTGTCATCTAACAAGTTTAGCCTGACCGATTTCTTTCAGCTTTAGTCCTCTGAAATATTTAACAGAAGCTGAATCAATTCTTATTAAAATTTTTTTTTGATGCAACAAATGATTCATTAGCTTTTATAGATTGGATTATTGCGAAAACTTCTTTCTGGTGTATCGACCAATTAACTTCTGATCCTTTGAATGCTTCGCTCCAATATCTACAGATTTTTTCTTCCTTGAGGATTTTTCTTGTTTTGCTTTTAAAACGCATCCGGCTAGAAATCTGAAGTGTCATTTTCAAATATTATGAAATCTTCTTCCAGCGGTAGACATAGGGTTGGAAGGTTGTTAATTGTTGACTTTATTTTTACAACTAATTTTGTATCTCCTTAAGTCTAAGTCCATCTATTTTTACTTGAATATAGAGATTTTGTAAATTTTGCTAGTCTTTAATAAACTGCCTGACATAATTAAGGATTCCTAGGAACTTTTGAAGTTGTTTCTGATCCTAAATTTTATTTGGGAACCTCGTACTTGCTTCTGCAATATGTGGTTGCAATTTTTCTCTATTCCCCTTAATTTCCAATCTTAAGAAATTGATTTTGATTGCATCAATACTATTTTTCTTTCAGATAATGTCATGTCTTCTTTTACAAAGATTTCTGCAACCTTTATAAGATGCTCTAGACGTTCTTTTTCTATTTTCCTGAAAACTAAGGCATCATCAATGTAGATAACAATGAACTCTTTTGAATTTTTGAAAGCATTGTCCATCATTTCTTGGAAAATTCCTGTGGCATCCTTTAATTCAAATGACATATTACTAACCATTCATAAAATCCAATGGGACAAGGGTGCTGTTAGCCCTATGCTGCTTGAATACATCCGAATTTGATAATAGCTAGATTTTAAGTCAAACTTTGAGTTAATATTGATATTTTTCTTTTTGATCTTATTTTTTAATACCTCAGAATTAGGGAGATTATACCTGTCATCCCTAATAGCTTTTTTTTAGCTCTCTATATTCTATAACCATTTTTGCTTGGCCTCTAACTTGGTTAGCATGGTTAATGAATATAAATGCCTTGCTCCAGTGTTGACTATTACTGGCCAGATTAACTTTAGTCTTTCCAACTCAGGAATTTACCATCCGAATTCCTTGATCATTTCTGGAGTAGAGTTAATTGTTTTACTCCTAATGATTGTTTCTTGAACTTTTAATTCAATGATTGACTCAACTTTACATTTTTTAGAAAGCTTCTGGGGATTACCGCTGAAATTTTCTTTATCTTTTATTTTTTTTCTAAAAACTGCTTAGTAATTTGAGACATTTGATTTATTTTTAATCTGTCCCTGATCTCTTATTCTCTAATCAGATTAAAAAGAATGTCTGATGAAGAGATGATGTTTCCTCATTTTCTCTTTCAGTTAGATCTAGTTGAACTTCTGCTGTGGTACAAGATTTTTCCATTTTTATTTGTAAAATAGAGTTGGAAATTTCAATAGAAATTCTATGTCCTCTGATTAGAACATGATTTATTTTTTGGACAAACAACGTATTCTTCAACTATCCTCTTTGATATTTGTTGTAGGATCTTTTTGATTTCTATTATTGAGAGAAAAATGAAAATAAACAGATTTCCATCATATCTAAACTATCTTGATGGATCCATATGATTTTTCTTATGAAATAGCATTATTAAATATTTTCATAACTTTCCATTACTAAAATAGGAATAATGACCTAATAATTCGTATGCATAATTTAAGATTTGTAAAAATTGTATTTGTCATCTTCTATTATTCTTTGAGTATTTCCCACTCACGATTATTCGAAATAAGTACGGAAGTATATTTTTGTGAATTTTCAAATGATTATAACAAGAATTAAAAAAATAAATTTTAAATACGTTTGGATTCAAAAAATCCTTCAAAATCTCCTGTTCTGTTCTCAAGCTGCCTCATTGATTTTTGGCATGGCCCTAGCCCTACACCCCTGATTTTATAGGATATATTTGCAATAAATGCTCCTAAATTCATATTTATTCTGTAATTTTTATATTTATTTATTAATATTATTTTATAAATCCAACCGTTCATATGGTAGACCAGGTAAATATGAGTTTGCACAAAAATTTTCAGCTCAATCAGACATCAAGATAGGGAGATATGGCCAGCTGAATCTAAGTTGTTCATTTGGTAGTTGAAATCGAAGATATTCAGACGCATGAAACAGGAGGTATTCGTGGATGTTGCTGGGTTTTTTGCATGAGCTGAAGCCTATCGTTACTCTACTAGGCCTCACACATGCGGCGTGTGCGAGCTCTCATTGGCACCGGCCCAGTTGTGGCACACGACCTGCTAGCCCGCAATCAGCCGCTGCCTCTGGCAACAAGTTTTTAAAGAAAATTTTTCCATACATTCTAAATTTAAAATAGTTATTTTTCTTCAACTACCACTTTTTCCAAATCTATTTATAAAGCTCATAACAATTATTTTTTATTTTTAATGATCATTTTTTAACTCATCCATTTAAATATTTTTCTCCCTTTTTTTTTTACTAATCAATCTTGTTTAAAATAATTTTAAGCTAACTTAATTAGTAAATAAAATTTCAAGGTCATTACATTCTTTGCACTAATAAGGGTAATGTGACAATAATAGAAAGTAATCACTACTTTGTTTTCTTCCTTTTCTCTTTTTATTTGCACTAATAATATTCATCTCCCTTGTTAATTCTATTTGCAGCTCACCGCTTAAAGTTAAAGAGGATGATGAAGTTGACAAGCTAGATATAGAATTGGATGTTACCAGAAAATCAAGGCGTGTATACCAGTCAGTCTCTCCTGAAGTTAGCTTAAAGATCAGCAGGTCTCTAAAAGTTAGTGTTCCTAATCCTTTTTCGAAAAGGTTTTTTTTTTTTTTTTTTTTTTTTTAATGATTTTTGATAGGGGAGTAATTCCCTACAAATGTTTGCATGGTGCAAATTTCCCCTTCTCTTCACTTCCCATATGGTTCTTAGTGTCTATAAACTCTTGATAATATTTTGTTTTTGGTATCGTATGATCCTAGATATTTGGTTATGATGCCAAAAATCAAGTATTTCAAGAACTTTTGTCTTATATATATTCAAATTTTAACTGTTTTGTGTTCAGCCTCAAATGACGCTAAATATTTACAACATGTAAGTTTCCAATTAAAGTGATTTTTTGCATCACAAATATGTAAATGAGTTATATTCTGCATGGTTTAAATGTTAAAAGACTTTTAAAAAAAGGAAAGTAACCATTTCTATAAAAGCATTTCATGTAAACTTTTATAGGAAATCACTCGCCTTGTTAAAATTGTCAAAGAGAGTGCACATTTGCAATATCAGCAATCTGAGTTCCAAATATGCTTTAACATTATTTTTGACTTAAATATCTGCATTTTGAGGCATAAGGTTTAATATTCTCTTAAATATCCGCATGTTTAAGCTTTAAAATGGAATGAAATTGATGGTTGTGAGATGCTATAGACTTCTGTTCCTTTTGCACAACAACTTGTTGTGTGATGTGTAAAAATCATTCATTTTGAAAGATAGCACAGATGATGCTCCTCCGTATAACTATTAAGTGCATGCTTTTTCAGTCATAGCTGGAGCCTGGAGGCCCTGGACATAAAGATCTGAACGTTTGTAGTTATCTAAATTGCAATTATGCCTATGATGTTGAACTTGTTTGCAAACACTACTATGAATGTTTAAAAATACTTGCACATATGCCTATTTCAAGTGTGAAACCTCATTTTTCTGGTAAATTGTGATACTTCTAATGATTCCAATTCTCCTATTATGTTCGTCAATATGTTTGTAGTTAAGGGACCGAAAGTCAAATTGCAAACTTGGTGGGCCAGAACCCATTTTAGAGAAATCTTGTGAGTTTATGTTTATTAGGGCCTACCAAGGTATCTAATTAAGATAATTCTTGGTATCTTAACTAAATATATATTAATAAACATAATGGGCATCTTGGATTTATGAAAAGTATCATGGTTTGTTAAAAAAAAAAAAGAAAAAAGAAGAGGTTACACACTTTCAATGGGCATAACTGCAAATATATTTAATCAAAAATTTCTTTTATATTCATAACATTCTACCCTAAATTTCTATCATGCCCTTGCAGTCAAAACAACCGTTAACTATTCTAGAGTACGTGTAAATGCAGATATTTTTAAATATTTCATAGGCACACTTGCAATAATTTTTGTTGATAGGATTGACAGGAATTTTCGTAAAAGGCCATATGTGTGGCTGCAAATAATTCTACATTTTTTTTCTGACAATACTACCCAGTTAGTGAATTCAGCCTTTAGGCCCAGTTAACTTTTCTAGAGTTGCTTTTTATTCTTAGATGAATTTGGTGTCCTCTGTTTAGGTTCTTGTACAGGATGGTCTAATAATTATCAATGTCGAAAATGATGCTTGTGATCCTATCGTATACAAAAATAAAGGTATGAGTCAAAAGTCATGCATGCTGACAAATCCAACTCATTTTGGTCAAATTCTGAGACCACTCCTTGCATGCGGTTGTGCAGCTTTATGTTCAACTGGGTTGTGAGTTCTTACTTTTGTTGAATGCTCAGTCTTTTGTAACATGAGGACCCCCACAGAAGGCATGATGGGAGATATTCTCATGAGATCAGGGCAAAGATCATCATTATGGGTCTAACTATCATCATCATCCAAACCTCATTACAAATTATTTTCATTAATCCTGCTATGCTGTTCCACTGTGACAGACCATTTACTATTGAACAGGATAAAGATAATATTAGCAAACCGAACTTTTAAAGCCAATTGATCTTTGTTTCTGTTACATTAATTTTATATGGATATTTAGTTCTTCATATGTGAATTGCTTACGTAAAGTAAATGTTTTTTATTAGGTCATATGATGGAATAAAAATGATACTCATTTTTTTTTTTCCACTCGATTCTTGTAGAGTCTGAATGCCAAAACAGGTCTATTGAGCAAAAGGATGAAGATTCTTCATCGTGATCCTGAACTCTTTGCTAGCAGAGTGGCTGCAATAAAGGTTTGCTCATTTCCATCACTGTTACAGTGTTGCCCGCAGCAATTATCCTTTCACTTCTCTGGTTTAAAAATTAAAAGAAGCAAACAGAACTATATGTTTCGTTGGCTGAGGATATTGCATATGTTCAGTCTTTTTGAGATCTTGTGAGGAATCATATGATCATGATAGGGTCTAGGAGGGTAGGTGGGCCTGGCCTGTTTGTGGATCTAGTAGCTAGTAGCCATTAGTATAAATAGAGAGTGACGGGAAGGAGAAAGGGGTGCTTGATTTGTAATCCTTTTCCACGTTTTCCTTTTCTTGTTTAGACAGAGTCGTCTGTCAATTGTAATCGGACTCCATCTCTTCATTGTAGAACCGTGATTGATCGAATTATATCCCCGCTTGGATAGTTTGATCCTATTATATCCCCGTTTGGAAAGTTTGATCCTAACAAGGTATCAGAGCTCAGATCTTCCTAACGATGCCAGGAGCTGGGACGCAAGGAGAGCGCCTTAATCGTGTGGAGCAGGATCTGATACTGCAACAGAATACACGGGCCAGTCAAGAAGAGAGACTCAGTCGAATCGAGAGAGAAGTGGTGGAGCGATCGGCAGCATATGAGCGTCGCATTGACAGCTTGGGACAGCAATTGGCGGATGTCCGCGACAGCTTAAGAGCGCAGTTTGAAGCCATGCTCGTCAAGTTTGATACGATCGTCGATTTGCGCAACTGTTTCCACCCCATGAAAACTGGAGAAATGCATTTAGGCAAATGCACTAATGATTGAGATTTGGAGTCGCCACCAGTTTTTGAGGAAAAACTGGAAAATAATGTCATATTCAACTAGTCCACATCAGAGATGCTAGGGAAGTTGCTTAGTTGTACAAAGGGAAGGGTTTAGGCACCCTTTGCACCCCAAAAATGGGTTTCCATAAGTGTTTATTGCATTTTACTCAGGCAGATTTTATTGTACTTTGGTTGGTTTTGAAAAGATTTTTTGATGGTTTTGTAAGCTGCATGTAGGATTCCATTTGATTCCAACAAACTATTCAAATTTCATTTCCACAACAGAATATTTCACAAAGGAAATCCAGTTTCAGCAGTATTGTATGAAGATTCAGCAACACCATGAGTCCAAAAATAGTGCAAAATTTCAGCAATGCACCATAGGAAGTCCTATTCCAACCACTTACTCTTCTCAAGTATATCAAACCAATGATAGAGAATTAAATGCCCAGAAATCATGAATAAGTTCAAACAAAACAGTAAATCTCACAGCCCATTCCATATATTCTCTTCCATTCAACTAACATGTTCTTATTAAACTCAGAAATCTGTTTACTTCAATCTTCTCACTAATGAAAAACAGAGACATGAATTTAATCATCAAGTGGCTGTAAATGGCTCTCAATCAACTCATACACAAAACATTCAAAACAGAGATTCTTAATGAAATTGTATGAGACTGACAGAAACATAGAAATGATCAAATCAAGATATGTGGCCAGTGTTTATTTCATGCATAAACTCATGTATGCAGAAACAGAAAATAAGTTATTCAAAGCATAGAAAACGATTAACAACATGCTCAACCGAAAATCTAGACAGTAGCATGAATCAAAACGACAATCAAATTTCATAACTAAGAATAAAGAGAAGATTCAAATCTGCCCATAAAATCCTTCAGATGACCATGGGGAATGAAGTCTCTCACTCCAGCCATTATGGACAGGTACAGAAATGAACCATCTAAAGAACAAAGAAAATAGAAATGACATGCAACATCCAATACCAATGAAAGCTGTTTTATTCTATACAGATTTATTGAAGAACAAATGTTAAATGAAAGGCTACATGGCTACTAGATTTGTTAAACCAAAACAGTTTCAATAATCATACCTGATCAAGAACTAAAAGAAAGCTGAAATCTCTCACAATCTGTTGGGAATCTCACTGCCAATCTAAAGGATAAACAACCAGAAACTTGCAGCCCAAAGAAGAGTCAAATACCAGCAGTTCCTCTCTCTCCCTTGAGCTCCAACAGTTGCTCCTTCCCAAAAAACGTGAGAGGATCTCTCCCTCCTCAGAAAACTCTCTCCCTTAGAAAAAATATCCCTATTCCCGTTTTCCCAGCCCACAAGCAAAAAAGAAAAGCTCCCTCTCCCTTACCTAGCCTCCCCCAACAGAAAACTAAAGAGAGATTATATATCCCATGCATTAGGGCTTAGGAAAGTGCATGGAAGCTTCCTAGTGGTCCCCACATGCAATAAAGCATCCAACCAAAACAAGACAGCTCATCCAAACAGTTAGTGGGTGAACAAAATGCACAACAAGGCTCAAGTTCTATCAAAATTACAAAACAGCATCTGTTTTAAGAATTACCAACACAACCTTAAGTTTTCAAAATGCCAAAAATGCACCACACAAATGACAAATTATTAAAACATAATTGCAAAACAAACTATATCAAATCAAAACAAAACAAGAAAGGGTGTCTACAGCAACACTCCGCCCGATTTGCGCAACATTTCGGCCATTCCTCCGGGATTCGGACAGGAGGAACCCAACTGGCATAACAGCAAGCCAGAGGGTCATCACTGGCATCCGCCGGGACACAGGACATCCGCCAAGGTTGCAGGCATGACCAAGACCACCGATGAGACGAGGAGGCAGCACGCGAGTACTGCGGTGGCAGGAGAGGTGGGTGTCGGAGGTAATCCTGATCTAAATAAGGGAGAAGCTGAAGGTGGTGTTAGGGAGCAATCGATTGATGCGCCGTCAGAGCCAGGGGAGGCGTTTGAAGAGGCGGTAGCTGCAGATGCTACCAGGGGTACGATATTAAGCCATCGTCCAGATCGTCCTTACCAGAAGCTGATAATGGGGATGGCGAAGAGGGAGCATGCAAAATCAGAAGGCAGTGGGCTGGAAGAATTGGATGTCCAGGAGATGTTTGATCAAATGCTGGAATGGGATCCGGGAGGATGGGTTATGTGGCGGAAACAGGAGGTCCTGGAAAGGGGCACTTGGGATCCGGGAGGACTCTCTTCTACTGGGCTCACTTTCCGGGACCATAGGTGCGCCTAGTACCCAGGTCGCGTTGTCCGCATCAGTGCATGGGCGGATTGGAGCTCACTGAGGAGAAGAAGCTGGTGTAGCTTATGGGACTTGTGGTCGACGTCGGGCTCGAGCTCTGCTTCTCCAGCTCTGGCATGTCAACAGCGAAGGTACTGGCAGAAAATGGAGTCGAAGATCTGGTGATTTTAGAAGCTTCCGATCGAATTGGCGGAAGGATTCGGACGGAAGATTTCGGCGGGCCGAAGGTAGAGATCGGTGCCGTTTGGATTCAAGGTGTCGGCGGAAAGGAATCGAACCCTGTTTGGGAGCTCACCTGCAACACTGACCTTCGGACCTGCTATTCGGATTACAGCAATGCCAGCTACAACATTTACGACCGAAGCAGCAAGATATTTCCCAGCAGAGTCGCGGCGGAATCGTATGTGCGGGCGGTGGACTTTGTGATTTGGACTACAGCGATGATCTCATTAGCATTCGCAGAAATACTTAGTGGACGGACTACGCTGCATTTGGTCCATTTTTGTAGCACTTCCCAGATGCACGGGCTCAAGGATCCTTCTGCAATAATTGCTCGCAATGCACGTCTGCAGATCTGCACGTCATTTGTAAATAATTTTGAAATTTTTTTTCCCCACCTTGTGGGCAAGGTGGATTTTAGGCGGGGTGGAATGATAGGGTCTAGGAGGGTAGGTGGGCCTGGCCTGTTTGTGGATCTAGTAGCTAGTAGCCATTAGTATAAATAGAGAGTGACGCGAAGGAGAAAGGGGTGCTTGATTTGTAATCCTTTTCCACGTTTTCCTTTTCTTGTTTAGACAGAGTCGTCTGTCAATTGTAATCGGACTCCATCTCTTCATTGTAGAACTATGATTGATCGAATTATATCCCCACTTGGATAGTTTGATCCTATTATATCCCCGTTTGGATAGTTTGATCCTAACATCAGGTGCTTAAATTTGTAGCTCGTCTGTTGCAGAGAGCAAATGGAACTCCCGCAGCCAGGAAGAGAGCATCTGAAGCTATGAAAGCTTTTTTCAGTGATCCAGAGAATCGCCACAAAAGAAGCCTGTCCCTGAAGGGTTGGTGCATTTGTTGTATAGGATATACTTGATTTGATACATTTATTTTCCTTGGCTGCATACTGGCCAAAGAAAAAAAGCTTTGTTGCTTTTGACAGCCATTCTTAGAATGATTTGAAAGAAATGAACTGTAATTCTTTTTAAAATTTGAAAATGAATGGTATTTTTGTTGCTTATCCAGAAAAAAAATAATTCCAGATAAATATTCTATTGGAGACTTGGAGTAACTGCAAAAATAGTACAAAATGAGTTTACAGCAACTCATTTCTATGCTCTAAAATTGATTGACCTCGTTTTACAACTCTGATGTTTCTCATTTTACTTTATTTACCTCAATAGCTGCTCAATGTCCATTTCAACTGCAGGAAGGAAATTTTACTGCAGGAACTGTGGAGAGGAAGGACACAGAAGCCATTATTGTCCTGCTACACATGTGAAGGGTCAGTTTCAGTTCAAGTGTGGTTTATGTGGGGAAAGGGGTCACAACCGACGTACATGTCCACAGGTACCTCCACACCAAAGGCATGGCATCATCTGTGGGTTATGTGCTCGAAGTGGGCATAATCGAAGGACATGCCCTCAAAGGATTGATGTGAATGGGGAAAGTGCAAGTTTAACCAATGTGGAACCAACTTCTTAAGGTAGGATATACTCCTGCCTGTGACTAAAAGAAGAAAAAATGTTAGATTAATGCCAAATGAAACTCTATTTGACAGAACAATTCTATGAACATGCTTGAAATTTCATGTTTTCAAATGCTGATGGAACGTTCTTTTGATTAAGTAATAATAAGAAATTTTCATTTTTGGTATTTCTGTATCCGTTTTTTTTTTTTTTTTATTGGTTTCTATATCCATCTTGGAGTTACTGTTTTGTAGTTTTATTGTCCTTAAGACCACAAGTTGTCTCCCACCTAATTGAGGTCAACTACGTAATCAATGCTTTTTGTTCTTTGTACGATGTTTGCATTATTGACCCTAAGTTTTTGAAATAGCGTATTCACTCTCCAGTTTTGAATAGTTGCTAAACTAACTTTCTAAATTTAGCGATTCTGCAAATCGAACCCTTTGGCAAAATTGCTGTTGATAATGAACAAAATTGCCCCCCTCTTGAAATCCCTTAAGAGGGTTAATTTGCAAATATTGAAATTTCCCACTTTTGGAAAATCTTAAATTTAGAGGATTAATTTGCAAAATTCAAATAATTTTTTTTATAAAAAATTTCTAACAATTGGTGGCATAGAGGTGACACAACCGGTGGGACATGAAAAAGGGCATGAAAAAGGGCGGATGATGGGATCCAATGAGACAGCTAGATTGAGATAGTAGATCATGATCCAAGATTTGGTTGTGCATCTCAGCCATGGAGTTTGCTGAGGCAATAAGGAAGACAACATCTAGATGAAGATAGTTGTGTGGGTTTAGGCATTAAGGAAGTAAGTGGTAATGCTTGTATCTTCTGCTGGAGAAAAAGAGAAGCAATAACGATGAGTTTTTCATCTGAAATGCAGAGGCCACATTCTAGTGGTAGCTGACATGAAGGATATCTGTGGAGTCATGACAGCAATTATCATTCAGATGAGCAGCATGGATGAATTGATACTTGTGATGGTTTTTTTCCCCCTTGCTAGAAACATAGAAGCTGCACTAAAGTGGCATGGATTTGTGGATTGTAGTGAGTAGAGGTCGCACTACAATGGTGGTTGGAGATGAAGATTTCGTGCAGCAAAGATGTCGCTACAGGTGCAGCAACATGGTTGTTCGGATGAAAATTTGTGCGATGGGTTTATCCACCATAAAGGTATAGGTCATATTACAATGGTGGTCAAAGATGAAAATTTCGTGTAGTGAGGAGGTTACCGGAGTTGTGGTAGCATGGCTGTTTGTGTAGTGCCCGTTGGTTCGAGCCTTGGACTGATGGTCGCTAAGGCGGAGAGCTGGCGGCATCTCCCTAGCACCTGCCATACTTTGAGAGGCAAAGGACCACATACATATGAAAATGCCCTTGTAGCAATTCTAGATATTTACAACTAGTATGTTATGCAATTAGTTAATATGGCAAGTGATGAGAAAAAAATGAATTAATTATAGATACATTGATATTATTAAAGATATGTATGAGGGGGCTGTTACGAATGTGAGGACCATTAGTGGAGATACTAATGTCTTCCCAGTTAAAATAGGTCTACATCAAGGCTCAGTCTTGGGTCCTTACCTTTTTACCTTAGTAATAGATGAAATTACTAGACATCTTCAAGAAGAAGTACCTTGGTGTATGTTATTTGCAGATGACATTGTTCTAATAGATGAAACTAAAGAAGGACTAAATTTTAAATTAAATAGGTGGGTAGATGCTTTAGAATCTAATGGTTTTAGAATTAGTCGCACTAAAATTGAATATATGAAATGCAATTTTAATAATAGTGAGAACCCGAATGAGGAACCAATTAAGATTTTAGATCAAGTAGTAACAAGAACTAATTACTTTCGGTACTTAGGATCAATAGTCAAGAGAACGGGGAAATTGAGGAAGATATAATACATAGAATTCAAGCAGGTTGTAAGAAATGGAGAAGTGCGTCAGGAATTTTATGTGACCGACAAGTTCCAATCAAATTAAAAGAAAAATTTTATAAGACTGCGATTAGACCTGCTATGCTTTATGGGGCAGAATGTTGGGCAGTTAAAGAACAACTTATACAAAAAATGAGCGTAGCGGAAATGAGAATGTTAAGGTGGATGAGTGGTAAAACAAGAAAAGATAAAATTAGGAATGAAATAATTCGAGAAAACTTAAAAGTGAGACCAATTTGTGATAAAATGAGAGAAAATAGATTAAGATGGTTTGATCATGTTAAAAGGAGGCCTGAAGTAGCACCAGTTAGTAAAACAGAGTCTATCTAAATAGAAGATGGTAAGAGAATGAGAGGAAGACCCAAAAAAACATAGATAGAAGTAATTAAACAAGATTTAAAAATATTACAAATTACAGAGAATTTAGTCTTAAATCGCCAAGAATGGCGTAATAGAATCCATGCAGCCGACCCCACCTAGGTGGGAAATGGCTTATGATGATGATGATGATGATGATGTTATGCAATTATATGGCAGCAGGAACAATCTAAGATCACATCAACCTCGTCTCATTATCATCATCACAACTATGCATGGAAGTAAGAATTCAATTCATAGCAGAAGTAAATTTTTTATTTACAAATAACAATCTTAATTGTAGGGATACTTCCTCACTAATACATGTGTCATGACACATCACATAACAGTTGATAATAAGAAAACTTAAAGATTAGATACGCGGCATAAGACCTATACCTTCTTCACTTCTAAAACCGCCAAAACAAATTTCCTATAAAATAGCACTAATAGATATCATGGGCACGCTTCCTTGATAATTAGAACCCTATCATTACTTTAAAAAGAGATTTGTCCCACTGTAGTTGGTGGACGAGAACATTACTAGATTCCTACCAACTATACACTTCTCTCTCTCAACTCTCCTGCTTCTTAAACAAGTCACTGGGGGTTCGTTTTACATTCCCCTTTGTCTTGCCACCCCCTCTAGGGTTGTCACAGATTCTCAAAACTTAACCCTCTAGGTGTTGTCCTTGACCCTGTAGGAATCGTCCCGGACCCTCTTGGTATCTAGCCCGATCCCCTGGGAACCTTTAAGACTCTTTGGGTATCTCTCCGAACCCTCTGAGAATCTTATAAGACCCTCTGTCAGATCTCTATTGAGCCATATCAGCCCTCTAACAGACCCTTGGTAGGATTTATTGTCTTACACTAATAATAAAGTCTCTCTAGGATATACATTCATAAACCACAACCCAATATAAATGTACATCTCACAACTCAAATATGATACATACTTGTGTATATTTCCCATGTCACACATACATTAACTTCAAAAGTGTCACATAATCAAAGTTAACATAACTTATGCTTGTCGTGGTCCACCTCAACTTGGGATCAAAATAACTTAGCTCATAGCTAGATACCTACAATATCAGTCCTACTAAAAACGTTGCAAACAAATACGAGTTCGGACAAACTCAGTATGTGCGATCAGTGAAATGAATGGCAAACCTATGCTAAATTTATCATGTATGCCAAGTCACTGCATGCAATGTAAACATTGAGCTCTCACTAACCTCACACAATCACGTCATGCTACTAGCACACGTGCAACCAAGCTATCCTCATGTCCATCAAGAGCCATGCACAACTCATGAAGCATACAACTACTGGCTGTTGCCGATGCGATGACAAATCGAACTATCCGGCGTATGTCAACTCATCAATAGTGCAAAGCCCACGTGTCATCCCAAGTTTGGGACTCCATTCCCATAGCATCACACTATCGATCAAACCATTATCCATGCAAAGAATGCACATGCATCAATTGTGCCATCATATGTTACATGTTCATGTTAAAACCATGCATCATATGATTTCACAAAACTATGTCAAAACACAACTAAATTATTTTCTACGAGGGGCTTTGCCTTAAGCCATAAAAATCAACACGTGGCATGAAAATCTAAAAATCCAAGTCAACTCAAAATCCATCTAAATACATGAACCAAGTCCATACGTAAGCTCATCTAATAGTCTCATTAACACTAGTTCTAAATTAAGTTATGCTAGGATTTAAACTCTCATCCCATCTTTTGCTTACATCATCTATCCGTTGCAATTTATCATTACCCCTCCAAATACAAGGGTTTACATTATTCTAATATCAATTCAATTACAATTCGAGCAAGCAAATTTAATCTCTCTTACAAATAATATACCTCAATACTCATCCATATCAAACCATCACAAGTCTTATTCCACGCCAATTACAACCCAAAATGATTCGACTATAGCAAACTATTTATTTCACTAAGATGTTATATTAACATGTACATTATACATTTCACTTATGCATTTCATCCAACACAACATGGGCAATATAAAAGACAAAAATTTTATGCAAACTTCATAGGCTTTCATCCATTATGTGTCAAACTTATGTAAAATTACTCCTACTTATTCTCAATATATCACTCATATGCTTTTCCACAAGATTTACCATTTCCAAAGATGCGAAGATCTCTACATAATTAGTCTTTAAAAAATGCCCATAATCATGAAGTCAAAGCGATGCTCGTGAAATACAAAAGAAAATAATTCTCAACTCGAAACCAAGGTTCATTTGGAAGGAAATCAACCAACTTATACCTTTAGAATAATAAATATCTATTTTTACATGAATCTAATGAATTATATCTCTCATTGGAATTTTATTAAACACTTAATAGATAAAATTCAAAAATCATAACAAATCATTAGGAAACTAAAATATTTTGCCTCAATGCACTATATTTGCATGAGAAATCATTTCTAAATCCTTCAATCTTCAGATTTCAAACAAAACCCCTAATTCCTAACAGATCTCAAAATTCCATATACAACTTAGAACTTCGAAATTTCCAAAACATGCCTTACAAGAGAGATGCCTGTATGCAATGGCTAAATAAGTCATTTACAAACCAAATCTATATTTATTTGAAAAGAAAACAACTTTTTTACCTTCAATGATGTCCTCTTGTCAAAATACTCTACAATCTAGTTATCAAGTTAAGCTCTATCTAGCATTCCAATTTTAAAAGAATTACTCAATCAATATAATGATTTTTACTTACATAAATCTATAATCATATACAAACCCACACTCTTATTTATTAAAACCTTAGTTATTCCCAACTCTCAAAATTACCACATCATGCATGCATAACTTTTCATTAAGCAAATCTCAACTTCATGCTATGACCCAACACATGAAGTGCATTGCCCATGCCTCAAGTCTACTTCAACTAACCCATATTTAAGCTCACTCTTTTGGAATTTATCATCCCAATATGTCATACGCATCATTAAGGTTTTAAGTTTTCATTTATATGATATTTCAGGTTTACTTAATGGGTATATTTGAAAGATTTCATACTTGGTGGGTATATTTAAAATTAGGTGCAAAGGTTGTGGGTATATTTGAAATTAACCCTAAATTTTATAGCAAATGGTTTACATGTTGAAAAAACAATATTAAAGTAGTTATTTACGTCAAACTATTTTATTACACTGAATTTATACTATTTTCAGACGGAGTCCATACACATCCGATTGGCATGAAAATTGGTATGATAATAGAATACATAATTCTAAATGCAATGGGTGGAGTAGATTATAATTTTAAGATCGTGTGGGGTCTATTTTGAGGTAACTGTACCGTAATTGTGGTGCAGTGAAGCTGTACTTGAAGCGGACCCATGTAACCCCTTCAAAATTAAATATTTTGATCCTCGATGGAAAATCTAATTCATTCATTGTAGTTAGCATCATTTGTTTGTCTAAGGGATCAAGTTTCATCTCAATCAAGTGTGTTTATGGGTCACATTTGTTAGAAAATGTATATATTCATGTGTAAACTATGAAAAATGCTAAAATATCAATTTTAAAGTAGTATTTTCGACATCTAAACCGTCCAAAATATTGTTTCTATGTGAATAAATGATTCTAAAAAGTATTATTACATTCTAATACATGTGTTAATAGATCTAAGTGTTTTTCATAATTTACACACGAATATATCTATTTTCGAACAAATATGACCCATAAACATACTTTATTGGGATGAAGCTTGGTCTCCTAGATAAAAAAATGATGTTAAATACAATGAATGAATTGGATTTTACATCAAGGATTAAAATTTTAGATTTTGAAGGGGTTACATGGGTCCGCTTTTGTGTAACCAGGTTACATAGAAGCGATCCTATGTAACCCCCTCAATTTTCAAGATATTGATCCTTAATGGAAAATCTAATCCATTCATTGTATTTAACATCATTTGTTTTATTAGGAGACCAAGTTTCATATAAATCAAGTATGAGCATGGGCCACATTTGCTCAAAAATATGTATATTCATGTGTAAATTATGAAAAATACTTAGATCCATTCACGCATGTATTAGAATGTAACAATACTTTATATGATCATTTATCCACATATTATTGATATTTTAGATGGTTTAGATGTTGAAAAAACTACTTTAAAGTTAATATTTTAACATTGAACCATTTTTTTATGTTAATTTTACACTGTTATAAATGAGACCTATATATAGTGAAATTAAAAAAATTAAAGGGTTTTTAGGGTACTAGAAATGATGTTAAACATAATGGATGAAGTTAATTTTCCATAAACCATCAAAATTTTTATAATGGAAGGGGTTACATAGAAATGGGGTTTCATAAAAGCGGGACCGATATATATATATACACATTCTTGTGCATTTGCTTGCCCAAAATGGGTCCCACATAGACTTAAATGTATCGATGCATCATACAATCACTTATCTATATATAAATTTTATAGCGAATAGTTTGTATGTTGAGAAAAGAATTTTAAAGTTGTTTTTTACATCAAATTATTTTATTACATTGAATTTGTACCATTTTTAGATGGGGTCCATACATATATCTAATTGAGATGAAAATTGGTATGATAATAGAATACATAATTTTAAATACAATGAGGGAAGTAGATTATAATTTTATGATCATGTGGGGCCTATTTTGATATAGCTATACCATAGTTTATGGGGCAGGTAACTGCACCTGAATATCTCTCTTTATATATAAATGAAACTAGTTTCTTACATCACAAACCACAATTCCGAAGAGTACAAGATTCATTTGAATTTAAATTTGTTAAAATGGGTATGCATTCAAAACGTCACGAACATAACATAGCATATACTATATAATACATATTATATATGTATACATATATATAATTATGTACATAATCAAGTACCTATATAAGTACCCATAAAGTTCAGTTCTAGGTACTCAATGTATCTAACCTACCTGTACCCTATTTGAGGGGGTGAGTAATAATTTGTACCTTGTCCTTAACCATGGGTAATATTTTCTGCCCTACCCTACATAAATTAGAGTTGAGTTTGTTGGGTACTCATGGGGACCGTACTCAAGTTGCATCCCTAATTATATTGCCTTATCCCTTATCTCAAATTCTGTACCTTGGATTATATATTCAAGTGCAGCCGATCATAAGACTAGATCCTCCTATTTGTTTGATTTTTATTCTCTAAGGAATTTTGAATGGAAGTTTCCCGCTAATTGGTGGAATAGGCTCAATGAAAATCTTAGAAACGATTATCCTTAAATCTGTTCTCCATGTGCTTAAATTTGCTTGTAATCTTCGACTAGTGAGTAAACTATAAGAAAATTTTGGTGGTTGTGTTTTATAAATCTCATTGTGAATTCCCGGACTAGAGCTTGAAGAGGACAATTGACAGTGCTAGGATGATAAATGGTCTATACTACTTTGATGGCGATGTATTCAGTAATAAAAAAGCTCACAGGTTTAAGTAGTGTTAGCTCCATTCCTGATTAGGATCAAATAATGCTTTGGCATTGTAGACTAGGACATTCTGGTTTTCTATATCTTAAATACTTATTTCCACATTAGTTTAAAATTCTGAATGTTCCATTCTTCCAATGTGAAAGTCGTTATTTGTCGAAAAGTCATTGTACTTCACTTATGTTGCAATACCATATCGTGCTTCAAAACCATTTTAGTTGGTTCATAGTGATGTCTGGGGATCTTCTAAAGTCTCCACTTTAACTGGAAAAAATGGTTTGTAACCTTTATCGATGACCATACACACTTATGTTGAAAATATTTGATGAACGAAAAATTAAGTAACAAGGCTACTTAATGATTTTTTTCAACATGATTGAAAGTCAATTCCAAACAAAAATTAGGATATTTCGTTTTGATAATGGTACAGGATATTTTAGTGAAGGTTTGGAAAAATTTTTAAAAGAAAAAAAATCCAACATCAATCAACTTGCCGAGATACCCCTGAACAAAATATAATTGCTGAAAGAAAGAGCAAACATTTACTTGAAGTTGCTCATGGTATTATGTTTTCAACAAATGTTCCAAAATACGTATGGGGTGACACTTTTTTGACAGCGTCCTACTTAATTGATAAGATGCCCACTAGAAGTTTAAAATACACTACACCTTTGGAGTGCCTAAAAAATTCTTTCTAGGGTCTAGAATACAACCTGGTCTACTACCTAAGATACTTGGTTGCATTGTTTTTTTACAAAGACCTGGTAAATTCGGATATCAACTGGACTTTGGAGCAGAAAAGTGTTTTTTTATAGGACATGCACCAAATAAAAAGGGTTGCGAATGTTACAACCCTATAAGCATGGGTGTCACGTTTGTTGAAAATCAACCATTTTTCAAAAACTCTCTTTAAGAAAAGAAATGAAAAACGTAAGATAATTTTCAGAACGCAGTTTCTTTACCTAACACAATTCCTGAACAAATTTCAGCTAATATAAACCCAGTTTTAGATGATGGAGGAATAATTCAAGTCTAACTTTGTCGAACATTATTGATGTACAATCAGAGGGAGAAACACTACAACGATATATATATATATATATGAGATTTATTCCAGTGCATGCGACTGCACGGTGCAGTCCATGCACTGTGGGCTCCACCTGATCATAAATGGAAAATCCACCCCACCCATTGTATTTAGAATTGTTCACTTTAATAGCATACCAATTTTCATTCAAATCCAACATGTGTGCAGTCCCCATCTTAAAATGGTGCAAAATCAACGTAATAAAATAGTTTAATGTAAATATCAAGTTTAAAGTGGTTTTTTCAACATCTAAACCGTCTAAAGTATGATTTATATATGGATAAACGAGTGTATAAAGTTTCATTACAATCTAATATGTGTGGGGTCCATTTTACAGCGGACTGCACACGATCGGTTCTCTCTCTCTCTCTCTATATATATATATATAAGTGATTCTGTTAAGCCGGGCTAAGTAAAGTAAATGTCTCACTTAGCCCACCTTAAAAATCCTATTTACAACAATTTTTTTTACTTTTTTCTTCATACACTTGTTTATCTAAGTTTATTTAATATATAAATCAAGTTTTACCATTTTTGGATATGTGTATATACTTTTTTTAGATTTTTAAAAATAAGGGTATTTTAAATACATATATACACATAGATGTTTAAAAATCTAAAAAAAATAGATAAACAAATTCAAAAATGGTAAAACTTGGTCTATATGTTAAATACACTTAGATAAACAAGTGCATAAAGAAAAAAGTAAAAAAAAGTTGTTGTAAATAAGTTTTTTAAGGCGGGCTAAGTGAGACATTTACTTAGCCCGGGCTAACAGGATCACTCCTCATATATATATATATATATTAATTTTGAGCTTCAGGCTTATGCTAGGAGGATCACACAAAGGAGAGGGATCTACCCGTCGCACTAGATCAAGGTCAGTCCGAATCTAAGAGTGATGAGCTTGTGAATCGTCTAGGTAACTCCTCCATTCCAACTTCTATTTTGTCAATTCTAAATTTCATTTCTAATGAGTCATTTGACCTTAATATTCCTATAGCTCTCAGGAAAGGTGTTCGTTCTTGTACCGATCATCCCATTGCAAAATACTTGTCCTACAAAAATCTCTCAAATAACCATAAAACCTTTACTTCTACAATCTCTCACTTTTCAAGAAACATATAGGAAGCTTTAAATGTTCAGAATTAAGGATAAGAAACTTGTGGGATGCAAATGATTGTTTACAGTAAAGTAGATGGTAGAATAGAAAGATATAAAACTACACCGGAGTGAAGGGCTTTACACAGATTTAGGGAATTGATTATCAGGAGAATTTTACCCTCATTGCAAAGTTAAAATTCATCCATTTTCTATTATCCCTGACAGCGAATTTCAATTGGTCTCTACATCAATTGGATGTTGAAAATGCATTTTTAAACGGAGACTTGGAGGAGGAGGAGGTCTTTGTGAGTTTACCTCTTGGATTTTAAGGAAAATTTGACATCTACTGGTTAAAGAAATCCTTATATGGTCTCAACTAGTCTCCTAGAGCATGGTTTGAACACTTTAGAAAAGTTGTAAAGGTCATGGTTATCATTGAAACTAAGCAGATCATACCATGTTCTATAAACATTCAAATGGAAGCAAAATTGCTATCTTGATTATTTACGTGGATGATATAATCCTGACTGGCAGTGATGAAGTTGAATTGGAAAATTTAAAGAAGAGGATTTTGAATTACATTCTTTAAATGGAAATTACTTGATATAAGGAAGGTATCTTTATATGCCAATGCAGATACATCTTTGATTTACTTAGTGAGATAGGTCTACTAGGTTGCAAAGCAGCTGAAACACCAATTGATATAAATCTTAAGCAATAACCTGCTAAAGCTGAAGAAATAGTTGACAAGGAAAAATATTAGCGTCTTGTTGGAAGGCTGATTTACTTATCGCATACACTACATGACATTGCATTCGTTTTATGGTGACCAGTTTATACATTCACCAAGTCCTAAGCATTTTGAAGCTATGTATAGGATCTTGAAATATTTGAAAGGGACTCCTGAAAGAGGGCAGCTATTTAAAGGCACGAACATCTGCAAATTGATGTTTATATAGATCAATGTTGTCAAAATCGAATTGGCAAAAGAATTGGTTTGGTTTTAACCAGTAACATCAGCCTGATATATTTATGATGTCATAAATGTTTAATTTTTTTTAATTAATTATATATTAGTAAATTTATATATTCATAACTCCTAAGTCTGTATGTTATACTAGTCATCATAACAAAAACATGTAGGAAAAATTAAGAAAATTTTCAAAAATTCAGTAAGCACAAGTTAACATATTAAATTAGAAAAAATTAACTTCATCAACTGACCTGGAGTATGTAATAAGCCTTGGCTCTTGAGTCTTGAATCCTCCTTATTTATCTTGGTGCGTTTATGATTTGCACTTTCCCAAATATATCTAATACAATAAGAAATAAAGTAAACAAATAATACTTGAACAATTAAATCATTCGTAATAGTAATAAAATTACATAAGAACAACTCATGTGCTTAACAATCAACCTTCATCAAAATATAATATTGCATGTTATAAAACCACATATAATAATAGAATCATGGAATTATAAAAGAATTTGGCCATACACAAATCCACCATTCTCATGATTTCATATAATGTACAAATTTACAAGACTACAGTAATTAAATTATGTAATCAACAACAATATCAAAAATACACAATTAAATTGACTGCAACAATGCAATGAACCAATATAATAGAATCAATAAGTCCATCAACAATCCAATTCAATAATATGAATATCTAGTTTTAAATTTTCAAAAATGAAAAATGAAGAGAAATCTTGATACTTATTTCTTACAGTAATTTTTTTTTTTTTTTTTTTTTTGCTTCAATTTACAGACTATAGTATGTTGAAGTAGCTGGACACCTGCACTGCAGATCTGTAACAGAACAATAGTAGACATAGTTGGTTAGATTTTAGGGAAGACGAAAATAAAATGGAATAAAAAAATAGATTATGTAATGCATTATAGCGTGCTGGAAAATGCACTACTATTTAATTGATGGACGCAAGTCATGCCTTAATTGATGGATTACACACGACGAAAATAAGTTCGAAAATGCATTATAATGTGGTGGAAAATGCACCGCTATTTGGGTTCGATTTCAAATAGTAGTTGGTTAGATTTCAGGGAAGATGGTTAAGGAAGATAGACTATTGTTATTTTGATTTCAGAAAAAAAAAAAAAAGGGAAATTGATGGGTTTGATCGGAGATGACGATGAAAGCATAGATAACCAATTGCAGGTGTTGTATTACTAGTAATTGAAGTAGAGCAGACAGATTGAACGAGTGCAGATCCATGGGAGCAACGGCACCATACGCTGTAATGCCAATGATGGTTGCCGACCAGAAAGGAGATGATGACAGTGTGTGGATAGATGTTGGATGAGCTGGTGAGGCGCCGAACAAGAGAAGGGGCTACCAGGCTGAGAGCCTAAGTGCTGAAGACACCAAGGATAGCTGGTGTGGCTGTGCTGAATTGCCGACAAGCAAGGAGGCCAGAGAAACTGATGGCTGAGGAAAGCTTTGAGAAATGCGATTTTAGGGTTGGGACTTGGGAGATGAAATGCAATGACAGCAAAAGGGGGAAAGGTAGGCACGACCGCACAAGACGAATATTAAAGTTTTTTTTTTTTTTTTTTCCTTTTTCTATTGTTCTGCTGCGAACCAGTCGAACTGCATCAAACCAATTTCCTCGGTCCAACTGCAGTTGGAGCGGTTCATACGGTTTGATGGGAAACAATCAGACTGGCTGATAGTTCCTGGTCGGACTTGTCTAATTGACCGTCCGATTTGGTTCTGACAACACTGATATAGGTGCTGATTGGGTTAGCAGTATTATAAACTGAAGATCAACTTTAGGATATTTTGCTTTTGTTTGAGAAAATCTTGTCACCTGGAGAAGCAAAAAACAGAATGTGGTAGCAAGAAGTAGTGCTAAATCTGAGTTCAGATCAGTTGCTGATGGAATCTGTGAAGGTATTTGGATAAAAAGGTTATTGAAAGAATTAAAGGTGTTTGAGTTAACTCTATGAAAGTGTACTGTGATAACAAGGCAGCTATTTCCATTGCTCGCAACTCGGTGCTTTGTGACAAAACAAAGCATGTGGAGGTTGACAAACACTTCATCAAAGAAAATCTTGATAACAAGCCAATTTGTTTGTCATACATCCTAATTAGTGATCAAATCGCTGATATACTTACAAAGGGATTGCATAAAATGCAATTCAACAAATTGATAAGAAAGCAGTCCATGAAAAATATCTTCAACCCAGCTTGAGGGGGTGTGTGGAAGATTCAACTATTAATATTACAGAATTATTAGCTATGTAATTTGTATAGTTGTTTATTGACAGAACAGGCTGTATAGCTAGCTGCCTATACCTGTATAGTTATCCATAACTGTGTATAGCTATATATTGTTATTAACTTCCTTTTATGTTGGTTCCTTTTCTGGTTCTTGTACTCTATATGAGAGAATATTGATGTATAACTTTAAAGTAAGGACCATAATAAGAATTGTCTTCTCTGCTGTTTATAAAACCAAACCTAGTTACCTCATACGAGAAACCCAAGGCGACAGATGTGAAGTCTAATGGTGCAAGTAAGCTTTGAAGGCCTTCCCCAAGCTTCAATTCTCCTGATTGTTGCAAATATTTAGCCCACAATGCCTTGAATCCACTTCTCATGTAAACCCCCAAATCCTCGAGTCCATAGAGCTTTGGAAAAGAAATAGAAATGATAGGATGACTTTAGGGCTACTCAATTCTTGTTTTATAAAATCTGTCCACAAACCTTAGAGGCACACGCAGACCTCTGACGCAGCCTTTGAGGCTCAGAGATCTGACTTTGCCTTTGAGACAGTAACCTGTGGACAGCAACCTTACTGTTTTATTTATTTATTTATTTTTTCTTTCTTGGATGCATGCTCAAACATCTAACATTGCCTTTGAGTTTTTGGAGGCAAGCTCAGGTGCCCGACTCTGCTTCTAACTAATTGCAACTTTCAATTTATTCCAAACAATTACAATTCATTTTCGAACTCCCAAACTTGCATATTTATCTCATTTCAACATGTTCCATCTATCTCAAGTGGTCATAAGTCAAGCAAGCACACCACTTGCTCCAAATCCACATTTTCAACACTGAAATCAAAACTTCAAAAAAATAATAATAATAAAATAAAAAAAAAATCAAAACTTAAATTCTCAACTCCCTGAAATTCAACTTTTGGCTTGCTATACCTCTCAAGCAGCCTGTCCACACATCATATGTATCATTTTACATCATCCATGCCTCACATTAAGTCATAACATGACTTACACAAAATAACACTTTCTTGGTTTTGCACCATGACAAATCTTTCTTACAGGAGCTGCCCGCTTGACCTTGCAACCTGATTGGGCAGGTTGATTGCTATCCTCCTACTGTGGGGCTGATTGCAATCACAAGTACTCAACAAACCCACCACATCATACATTAGACCTTAAACACTTCAATAGGAAATTATACATGAAATCAAATTCCATAGGCTTACATTACCAAACACATAATAAATAGTACTTCAAAACCTGGGGTCTCACACTACTAGCCTGCCACAGGAATTAATATAGAATCTTGACTTTTGTAATGTAACCTGCAAGTACCTGCTGTCACAAGCAGAACCTAAGAGGCTTTTAATCTAGAATTTCGAAAATGATTTTCTGCTCTCTCCATGTTAAGATCCTACATGCAAAAAATGTATCAGTGTGATTAGGAAGATGTCTAGGTTGAGGTTGGAAAAATGAAGACATGAAGGTGCTTAACACTTGATGAAAACCAGATATTAAGCTTCCTTATGTGGCGATTGTAGTAAAAAAGTATACTGGATTGGATGTTTGAATGAAATGATCAGTAATCCAGATTTAATATTAGAATCATATGGTGAAGTTGTCCAACACCAGATGTGAAGCTCCCTCCTCTGTTGATTGTACATTAAAGATATTCTCGATGAGCTGTTTGAGAGAAATGATCTCCAATTCCAGATTTAATATGAAATTCAGGTAGTCCTTATTGTGGTTCCACTTTATGCTGGATCCATAATAGGGTTATAATTCGGATGGCACCTAACATGCATAATAGATTAGTGGCAACAATCTAAGGTACTTGCTCTAGAGATAAACTATGATTCCAGATTTTTACAGATGTCATTCTTTCAATGTTTGAAGTGCAATGTATACAAAGCTGGGCATTTGTTATCATTATGTTTATGAATTGTATGCTACTCTCTCTTGCCAATGTATCAGATTGATGTTCTATTTCGTCGTTTCTAGTGCCATTCACGACAAATTCTTTTGGAAGAAAATGTGCCTGGTCGATGCTCTTTTTTCATTACAGGAAGGCAAATTTACTGCAGCAAATGTGGAGAGGACACAGTAGTCGCTATTGTCCGGCACAGAGGGATAGTCCTAATCACAGGCTGAGATGTCAGTTATGTGGTGAAAATGGTCACAACTCACAACCGAAGAACGTGTTGCAACTCGGTGTCAGGCGGACTGGAGTGAGAACCAATATACCATCATTTTGTGGAGCATCTGGTCGAAGTGGACATAATTGGAGAATATGTTCTTAAGCAGTTCAACTCTGAAGAAAATCTCATCATGTAAGCTGTAGCTTTTGTTCGATTAAAGGATGTAACATGAGTAAATGTCCCAGCAGAAAATACTTAATGGAAGTCTTTAACCAATTTGAGGAACGTGATTGGGATTTCAGATTCAGATCAAATTCAACTGATCATACTCTTGAATGCACATTGGCTACTTCTCATGATTGTTGCAAAATTGGCAATTGTTGGCAGGGCATAAATTGCAAATGTATCTGATTTGTGGGGGGAAGAAGTAAACTAGCTCGAGCTGCATGTCATGTTGGCAATTCTCCTTGAGTCCCGTCCTCTGCTGATGACTTAATGGGGCCTTGTCTTTCACCCAAATGAGTATTTCAACTCTGGCTAAACTGGTATGAGTTGACTTATGGCCATCATATCAATTGGACAATCCTAGGTAGCTTGTATGTTCTCGAAAACTAGCTTTGATTGGATGACATGTTGGATAATCATGAGCTTTGTGAATTCAATTCAATTCAATCAGGGCAACATTTGTACTCACTAATATTATTTTCATGAATTTCAAGATCAGCAAGGTCAAGCTTTATGCGTACACCCATTCCGTCTTTGCCACAGGACTGCACTTTTCAGGTTTTTCCGAGGATTTCACAAACTGAATATGTACATGAATTTCTAAGCAAGGAGGACAGAGAAGGTGCTGCTGCACTATTCTTATTGTGGAAATAACCAGCAATGCCTGCCCCCTTATGGTGGGAATTGTCAAGTATAAAGATCATCAACACTCACAACTCAAGGAGATGAAGGGAAATTATATTTCTGGTTGGAGCTATCTTAACTCATTTATAAAATCTCAACTTTAATCTATTTATTACTCATTTATTGGAACTTTCAACCTTGATCCATTGTTGCAGGTTGCAAACAAGCTGGCTGCCTGCATTATAAATGTGTTGAAAATAAAGCTGATTTGCACCTACTGTATAAAGTGAAACAATAATAAGTCTGTAAAAATAAAATAATAAATCTTAACATTGTCAAACACGTATTTGGTCTTAAATTACATTCGTATATGGTACTAAATAAAATGCTGAAATAATAAAAAAGAAAATATGAAGATTTTTTTTAATTTGACACCTAGCTAGCGGGTTGTGGCAGGTTGGGCGGATCAAACGGCTCTGTTACCTGCCCATTTAGTTATGAAGGTTGAAAATTTGAAACTCATTTATCAAATTTACCCAGCCCTAATCTGATTATTAATGGGTCAGGTTAAAGGGTTCATGGGTTAAACCGTGCCCGGTGAATCGGTGATACCCGACTGTATTGCATCAGGGGAATAGATGGATGTGTTATTTGAGGCGTGGTATGAGCTTTTGACGTTGGTGTTTCAATTAGAAATATCAGCTCGACAACGAAAATCGCTCTATCTAAAACTTAAGATCTTTTCATCCAAAAAAAAATAATAAAAAAATCCAGATCTCAAATCCGTAGGTAGTTCTCACTTCGATCTCCATTTTGTAAAAACTCACACCTCAACTGTTGATATCTAAAGATGCATTTTCTCCTTCTATATTTTCTGATTTTGAGAATTAGATTCAGCCCGCCAATTTTGTATAAAAAACCACTGACAATATCATATCTATTTCTTTCTTCAGATTGGCTATGTAGTAGTTCTAGTTCAGGTGCTTCTCATTTGCTATCCTTTTCTCATTTATTCCTTGAACATCTTTGCATTTTTCTTCTCTCTGCTATCGTCGTTTGATCCGTCAGTAGAAGCAACTGAAAACTGTTGCGAATTTTCAACATTGAAATTTATATATAATTATATAATTAGCAGCACATCACACATGGAACATGGGAACGGTTTTTCCAGCACTGAAATTTTCAAATATGTTTAGCATGGATGGTTCGCAACGTAAATGTTAATTTGAACGTTTCATATTTACTGGCTGAAATTCCGAAAATGTGAGATCCATAATTCTTAGTGTTTCGGTTTTAGTCATAGCCTATATGTAGACTATATGTAGACTGATAGTTTCAGCTCAGAAGAAGCCAACCACTGTCGTTTTTTAGCCAACCATTAAAAGCCACTCACCTACTCTCTTGTTCTCGTCTTTGAATTTTTTTGATTTATTTATCAATTCCTCTCAAAGTTGCTTCCATCATCAAGTTTTCAAATTCTAAAAGGGAGGCTGTTTTTCATTCTAGATTAGGTTTACTCTCTGTATTTTGAGGGAAAGTCGCTATAAATCTAAACAACTATAAGAGTGTAAATATCGACTGAAGGAAATTGACATTTATAACACGTTTGGAGATGAAACCTATTAATTTTGGTTTGCATATTTTTTTCCACTTCCTTAATTTTTCCCTTTTATTTCTAAATATCTGCCCCAACAATCTTAAGGTAATATTACTTTTATTCCTTTCATTATCCAAAAAGGGTCCCTCAATCTACCATTTTCATTGCTAAGTCCGATGTCCCGAGATTGGATACCTGTGTTGGAATCAGCTTCCATGGGTGGCAGTAAGAACTTCATCTCTACCTAATCTACCTTGGAGTTGTTTACATCCTTACCACCCCAACACTTGAAGAAATTGTGGATGAGACATTGTAGTAGTAACGCAGAAGAATAAAGTGAAAGATAGACAACTACATTCGCAAAGACTACATTGTTAAATCCCTATCAGACTCTTTCTTCAACGTGTACCAAAAGGTGGATACAACCAAAAAAATATGAGATTCATTTCAACACAAGTACAACATGGATGACACGAATGTCAAGAAATTCCTTGTAAGTGATTTCATTGAGTATACTATGATTGACAATAAGTCAATCCTTGAACAAGTTTATGAGATCCAGCATATCGTCAATTAACTTGAGTTTGAGGGCAGTAAAATGACGAGTCTATTGTTGTAGGTACTATTATTGCAAAATTGTCATTTAGTTGGAACAACCACCACAAAAATTAATGAAAGACATGATGAGTTAGATGATCTTTCTATCAATCTTTGTACTGATAAACAATGTAAACTAAGTGAAAAGAAAGATAAGCAAGTTTAATATAAAGCTCATGTCATTGAAATTCAAAATCAGGTGACAGTTAGCAATAATTAGTTTTCTAAAAAATTTAACTTCAATACCAATAAAATTATTACTAAGAAGAGAAAAAGATTTTACTATTACTACAAAATGATGAGTCTTTGACTAAGGAGTGTAGGCTTCTGAAAAAGAAAAATAATATTAAAAAGGCCCTGAGGCATATGTGACTGAAAAAAAGTTTATTGTTATGATTTTTGAAATTTATGCTATGAGTGATGACTAGACCTAGTGGCTTGATTTTGGGCTACTAGACATGTATAGAAAGATAAAAGTCAGTTCAAAACCTATGAATTTGCTAAAAATGAAAATAATTTATTCATGGGTAACGTCTATGTGAAACCCCGATTTTAGACACGTGTATAAAATCCTAGGGTTGTAAACCCTAGGTAATATATTTGGAAAATATACATTCATGAATATGAAATATGTAGAAATAAAGGTTAAAATAATTATTTATGAAATTCGGATGAATAGCGAACGTGAATACTGAAACGTGAATAGTAACCATGTGGTTAAAGTGAAATGATGAGTTAATCACTTTGGATTAACTTAATCACAAAAAGACAAAAAAGGAAGCTTCCCACAAAAGGACAAAATAGCCACTTTTTGATTTATTTAGTATTTTCGGATTTTTAGTAGATTTTTGAGAGAAAATGAAGAAAAATTCATATCTTGCAATCTGGACGTCGGATTGAGATGAAATTTTTTATGGATGGCCAAAATATGATGATGGACATGATGAATGGTCCAAGATTGATAAAAAATCATGAATCAAAGGTCAAGATTAAACGTCGTTTGAAGATAAAAAAGGTAGCCCACTTTTCATTAATTATAATTTGACTTTTGAGTTATTTTTAATTAATTAAAAATCAAAAAATTAAATGCATATCTGCAAGGAGCAGCTAGGATGTGGACATGCATGGAATTTTGGGGCCAAATCTAATGGTCCAAATCCATCATCATCAAAAATCAATGGCTAAGATTGAATTAGCCTAAAATAATTAATTTTAATCAATAAAAAAATTATAAAAAAATAGGGCTGCCATAGGGGAGGCGTGAACAGTAGCTAGGGTGGCTTCACATGGCTCAAAGTACCTTTTGGAAATTAGAAAAAAATACATTTACAATTTAATACCTCAAGCAAGGGGGGTAAATTTCAATTTGATGAAAAATCAAAAAGTATAAATAGGGGGCAGGGGTGAACGTCCAAGGCACTTCATCCCAGATCCATTTGAGCATTTTTCACCCCCACCACGTTTTAGCCTCGAGGAGAAAGAAGAGGAGAAAGTTAGAGAGAGAAAATGTGAGAAAAAAAAGGATATCTTCACTTCGGGCAAGTGATTTCTTCTCAAATTTCTTTTGGGTGTTAATTAAGGTATAATCATGCTTAGATAATGCCTAAGCATGAGAAAATAAGTAAAGTTATAATGCTTAATTGAAATTATGCCGAAACATAAAAAATTTGGAGCAAAGATGGAGCATTCGGGAAGATAGCATATGATATGTGGAAATAATGCTCCAAATTTGATAAATGATTATTTGGGATGTATGATTCTGATAAATATGATGTTGGAATGATGATATATTAATTCCATGATTTTTGGAATTAAGGATTATGCTTAAGTGAATTTATGTTGATTTTTAGTATATGGAGAAAATGATTTATTTAGCCAAGTAAATGATGATAAATTCAAAATGTATGAAATTGCCCATGATATACTAAGCATAAGCTATGTCATGATATTTTTTATTTTTGGAAAAAATGTCAATTTTTGGAATCCATAACAGTAACCCACGTTGCTGTGAACAGTAACCTCGGGGGTGAACAGTAAACGTGAACAATCTCATGAACAGTGATCGTGAACAGTAATCTACTACAGATTTGCTACAGTAACTATGAACAATAAACAACGTGATTTTGGAGAAAATTTGAGATTAATATTTAAATATATGGATGAAATTTTTAAAGAATTTATGGATAAAAATCCATATAAGGAGGTAATAACCAAGTATATTTATAAGATTAACCTCTATAGAAATGAGGTAATGAATGATTATAAAACAAGCATGGGAAGCAAACTAAGACATGGAATGATATAGATAAAATATCATTTTTTCTTGTATAGGAAAAGGAAAGGAAAAGGTGGAGGACACGGACTGAGGAGGTAAACAAGCAAACTTTTTTTAAAAATGTGATTTTATTGCTTCACTGTAAGCAAGTACAACTTTGAAAATGTGATTTTATTGCTTCATTGTAAGCAAGCAAACTTCTTTTAAAATGTGATTTTATTGCTTCACTGTAAGCAAGCATAACTTTGAAAATGTGATTTTATTGCTTCATTGTGAGCAAACAATCCTTTTGAAAATGATGATTTGTAAGCAAGCTATATGTTTTCTAAAATATTTTTAAATAATTGCAAATTGTTTGCTTACATGTTTTATGAATTATATTTAAGGGTGGTCATTCCTATAATATTTTGAACTGATGAATGTTTATGAGTTTTTATGAAAAGTCGTACCGGCATATTGATGTCATGTGATGTTCATGGACATGTGCACATGTATGAGGCATAATAAAGAGGCTTTGGTGAAGGTAGAAAGCGGATCAGAGGGTCCCCTTTCACTATTGCCGAGTCGTACTGGCTGTGTGCCGACGGCGTCCTCCCTAGAGGTGGAGGCAAATGAATGTTATGTGTGAATGAATGCATTGCATTTTTATACATGGATTGAAAAGGAAAACATGGATTTGAAATGATGTTTTTAAGGGATAGTGCAAATAATTCTCTACATGAGAATGACAAGTCGTCTGATGTAAGAGGTATATAATGCCGGGAAAATCAAAAGTCATGCATGTAGGAACCATGTAGGCGTCAAGAGGAAGAGAGGTTTCCCTTGATGAGGCCAAGTCGGAGATAGCCGGCGTATTGGACCATGCTATGTAAGATGTTCCTTGGGCTAGCGTACCTGCACACGAAGGTTTATGTCAGGAGTAAAAAGGAAGCATTTGCACATCTAATGTTTATGAAATGATTTTTATGAAAAGGTTTCTATTCCATTGATAGTTGATCCATTGTTAAGTGTCTCCTATCAAATGGAGAGAAATGCATTTACGAATGGTTTACATGAATGATTTATGAAAGATTTTCAAAAATGGTTTACGAAAAGGTTTCTATTCCGTTGGTAGTTGATCACTTGGTAAGTGTTTTCTACCGAATGGAGAAGAATGCATTTAAAATGAAAAATGCTTGCTTATTGAGTTTCAACTCATGTTTTATTTTCCCAACCTCAAACAGGTGTAGGGAAAGCCAAGAGATGAAGGGCATGTGTTGCTAAAGGAAAAGAGGAATCTACAAAGGTTAATAGATTTTTGTATGAATAGATTCTCTAATGGGATATGATGAAAAAGGACATAAGTTGTATGAAATTATGAAGTTATGAATAATATGAGAAGTTGATGATTTATGATGATATGGATAAGTCCATTATGAATAATGATGAGTATATGTTTATGTGATGAATGAAAAAAAAAGAAATGAAAAAAAAAATTTGGATGAGATCTAATTAAGAACCCGCCGCGTGATCAGGGTAACAATCCTGAGTCACACTTACCAATCGACAAGATCTTGGAATAAGAAATATGTGGACGCCTCAGTTCGGGGCGCCAAAGTCTACCACCAAAGTGGTAAGGTTAGGAACTATTGTCCCGAAGTTGACTTTTGAGAAATCACCCATACTCACTAATGTACTTCATGTACTGGACATTTGTAAAACCTAATCTTAGTCAACCTTTTTAGTAAATATAGTTTTAAATTAGTATTTGAGTTAGATCAGATTATTATTATTATTATTATTATTGTTATTATTATTATTATTATCAAGGATGATCTTTTTGTTGGAAGGATTATGTATTAGATAACAAATTTCACCTGAATGTGAATAATAGATCATCATCTTTTGCTTATATTATTGACTCTTTTCATATGACATGATAGATTAGGACATGTTAATTATAATAATAAATACCATGATAAAATTAGAATTAATTCCTAGATCCTTTAACGAATCATTTGATATATGTAATGTTGGTGTTCAAGCTAAGATCGCTAAAAAGTCATTTCAAAAGGTAGTCTAACATTTGTGATATGGAAAATAATCTAACAAGAGGTGGTAAAATATATTTTATAACATTTACAATTATTTTAGTAAATATACATATGTTTATTTGCATAGAATTAAAGATGAAACCTTAGATAAATTCAAATCTTATAAGGCTGAAGTTGAAAATCAACTTAGTAAACCTATCAAATCTCTAAAATCAGATAGAGGAGGTGAATATTTATTAAATGAATTTAGTAACTCCTATGAAAATATCGGTATAATTCACTAAGTAATCCCTTATACACCTCAATAAATTGGAACTGCATAAAGGAAAAATATAACTTTAGTTGAAATGATAAATTTAATATTAACAAATGTAGATCTAAATAAAGGTTGGTGGTATGAAGCTTTATTAACAGTTTGTCACATTCTTAACAAAGTTCCACATAAGAAAACTAAAATTATTACTTATGAATTATGAAAAAATAAGACACCTAATCTTAAATATCTAAGAGTTTGGGCTTGTAAAGTCTTAGTAAGGTTACCTAATTCTAAAAGACCTAAATTAGGACAGAAAGGAAAGCATATTTTTAGGTTATGCAATCAATAGTAAAGCATATAGATTTGTGGTGGTAGAGTCTAATAGTCTAGTTCAACAAAATGCCATTATTAAATCTAGAAATGTTGATTTTTATGAAAACATTTATAAATCTACTTCTAAGCTTCGTAACAGTGATGAAGTTTCTTCTTCTCAACCATTAGATAAATCTATTGGTGATGATTTTATATCTACAGATAAACCTATGGAAGATAATAATGAAAATGCAAGAAGTAAAAAAGTTAGGAAAGATAATTAGAATTACTTTGGGCATGATTTCTAGCTATACCTAGTAGAAGGATCTAGAGACAATATAAATGAGGAACGTATAATTGTTTTTCATACCAGAGGAGATTTGTGTACTTATGAAAAGGTCATGAAATATCCACGTGCATCATATTAGAAAGAAATGATCCAAGTTGAAATAGATTCAATAATGGAAAATGGATTTGAAAGTTAGTTAATTTACTACTAGAATCTAAACTTATATGCTATAAATGGATCTTTAAAAAGAAATTAAAAGTTGATGACTCAATTGATGAATTTAAAGTTATGTTAGTAGCTAAGGGGTTTAGGCGAAAAAAATGTATAGATGTCTTTGTCACCTACACCCCTGCGCCTAGAATTTCAACCACTAGATTATTAATGGCCTTACCTTCTATCCATCATCTTAAAATTTGCCAAATGAATATAGAAATTGCATTTCTAAATAAAAATTGAGATGAAGAAGTTTACATGAAACAACATAAATGATTCATAATACTTGGACAAGAAAAGAAAGTTTACAAACTGATAAAATAAGTATATGGCTTAAAATTGGCACCGAAGTAATGACATAAAAAATTTGATCAGGTGGTATTATCAAATGGGTTTAAATTAAATTAATCAAAAAAATGTGTTTACAATAATTTTTCTGCAAATAGAGGTGTTATTATTTGTCTATATGTAAATGATATTCTTATATTTGGTATTAACATTGATATTATTGAAGAAATTAAAAGTTTCTTGGCAGTTAATTTTGATATGAAATATATGGGCAATGCTAATGTGATTTTTGGTATCAAGATTATCAGATATGGTAATGTATTTTCTCTTTTCCAATCATATAATGTTGAAAAGATACTCAAGAGACTTAATCATTCTTATGCTGGTATAACTTCAACTCCTTTTGATTCTAGCATTAAGTTATGTAAAAATGATGAAAGAACTATAACTCAACTTGAGTATACTGAAGTGATTAGAAGTTTAATATATTCGTGTATTGTGCTCGACTAGATATTACTTATACTGCGGGTGCACTTAACAAGTTCGTTAGTAATTTAGGTTATACGCATTGGAATGCAATTTAGAGGATATTAAAATACTTAAAAAAGACCATTGTTTATGGATTACATTTCAGTGGCGAACCCACTATATTGGAAGGGTACAAGGATGCAAGTTGGATTTCAGATACCGAGGAATCTATATTTACTGTTGGTTCGATTTTTAACCTTGGGGGAGTTGTTATTTCTTGGGCTTCTAAAAAGTAAATCTGCATTACACATTCTACAATGGAATTCAAATTTCTTGCCTTGGCTGCAGTAGGAAATGAGGTAGAATGACTTAAAAATTTATTACTTGAAATTTCCATTTGGCATAAGTCAAAGCCTCATATATATTTGCATTATGATAGTGAAGTAACTTTATTAAGGGCATATAATAAAACTTATAATGGTTAAGTCGAGACATTGTATTGAGGCACAACTATATAATCTAGTTGCTCCAAGATGGAGTAATAAATATTGATTTTGTAGGATCAATTCAAAACTTAGGAGATTCACTTACAAAAGGCCTTATCCGGAAAGTAGTTTAGAAAACGGTGAGAGGGATAAGATTTGAATCCATATGTAATTAGTCGCAATGACTGAAAGTCAAATTTAAGCTTATAGCCCAAGTCTAAAGTTCAATGAGCAAGTAAGTTATTTCACAGCTTGCAAGCACTGATTATATTTATTTATTTTTGCATCCCTCAAGCAGTGCTTAGTTCCTATGATGCATTTATGAGGTTAAGTGTATTATGCTCTTAATGGATCTAAAATTATTGTGTTGGAGTATTTAATTGCAGGCTACTCTAAATAAATCCACCTATATAAGTGTTACAAGTGAAGCCGCTTTTGTTTTCAGTGTGTGGGGGTTTGCTTTAAGGTGCTCATGAAACCAGAATATTGAAACGTGGCCATAATGTGTCACATTTGTAAACTTTTCATGTAATTTGAAATCTTGTATGCGGTTATGATTGATCTATTAGATGACATCGACAATTCAAAGCTCCTGCTACCATACACATTGATAAGTCTTGGTGTATTTTCACTAAATGAAGATTCAAGTCTACCCGATACTTTTAATTATGTATGAGATTTCCTTGGTTTAAACAAAATTGAATTTTAATTTTGAAAATAGCAGAGGAGTGTTAGAAATTTTCAACATTAAGATTTGTATACAATATACTATGTAATTAGCAGCACATCACACAAGGTTATGGGGATTTTTTTCTAAAGTTGAAGTTTTTGCATATGTTTAGCATGGATGACTATGTAATATCGGTGAATGTTGCATGAAATGTTCAACGTAAACATTGCTTTGATATTACATAATTATGTGGCTGAAATTCCAACAATGTGAGGTCCGTAATTCTTAGTGCTTTGGTTTTATTTATAGCTTATATATAGGCTCATTGTTTCAGCTCAAAAGAAGTCAGCCATTATCGTTATTTAGCCAACCATTGGAAGTTACTTGCCTTCTCTTTTGTTCCTGTCTTTAGATTTTTTGATTTATTTATTTGATTTATTAATTTCATTCAAACTTGTTTCCACCATCAAGTATTCGAGTTTTAGAAGGAAAATTATTTTCCATACTAGATCAGGTTTACTCTTTTCGTATATTGGGGGCAAATTTCTATAACTTTAAATAGTTGTGAGAGGTGAAAATATTGTCTTAAGGAAAATGACATTTGTAACACAACTGGGATGTAACTTGTTAATTTTGGTTTGCATATTTTTTTTCACTTCCTTAATTTTTTCGTTTTATTTCTCCCAACAAAAACTACATCTTTCTTCTAAAACAAACAACTCTGACAATCCTATGGAGACATAGTATGTTGCACAAAACCTTTTCTAACTAGCAATATTATACATTTAGTTTTGTCATTCCTCTAGTGTCATATAATATAGTGTCTTAGAAATGGATTTCATGCTCAGTAACACTTCAATTATCATATCAATCTCTCTAGCTAATCTTGAGATATATTTAGGAATTCATGAGCTAATAGAATTAAGTTCATCTTGTTTTGGTTTACTTTAGTTGTACTACTACTAGCGTGTGGTATATTGCTGTTGTACGAGCTTAGCAGCTTTCATTATTGAAATCAGTAATGCTAATTCAACTATTTTTCATTTTACTATAATGGATTTCTTCTTTTAGAGTTGCAAAAAAAGACCTTCCTTTGTCTATAATTAGTAGTTGCTCTCCACTTGCTCAACCATCTATTCCTAAAAATTATATCAAATTTTGTCATGGGTAACAATATTAAGTCTATCTCTAGAATGATTGATCCTATTTGAATAAGGCAAAATTTACATTCTTAGTTTACATTGGCGAGCTTATACATTAGTGATTCAACATGTATGACTATGTCGCTTTGATTTACAAGCAGGTTATTTGTGGTAACAAAATGACATGATGTGAATAAATGTGTAACTCATGAATCAAATAAAGCATTTTTGTTAATAATCTAAATCAAATAAAGCTATCTTTTAGATAATTTAACAATTAAGTCATCAATCCAAAGGACTTCTTTACGACTAACTAGAATTGAGGGTTCGTAAGCTTCCAACCCATTTTTCAAGGTAAGCCTAAAGGATAATGGCTATCTCATTTTGGAGAGAGTGCCATCTCTAAAGAGTCAGTGGAATTTATGTTTTATCCATAAGACTAGTGGTGACTTCAATTAGCGACACTAGAGAAGAGAAGGTGAGGCGGATGGTGTGTGCGGCTTTACCATTGGGCAGCGAAGAATGCCAACTTTAAGAAGAAAAGGAAGGATGATGGCTTTACCATTGGGCAGTGGAGAATGCCAACTTCAAGAAGAAAAGGAAGGATGATGGAGTATGAATTTTGTTTTTTTTTATGATGCTATCAAATTAATATGCATGCAACTCTAATAAAAAGGCATTTTTTCATTTTATAAAAATTTTAATAAAGAGAGAGAGAGAGAGATGAAACTTTGATGGAATGGATAAACTTGCAAAGTTTTGCAAATCTTACAAGTATATACACAAATTATCCTACTCAAATATTCATAAAAAATGTATACGCATCTAGCTTAGGCTTCATATAGCAAGTCTAATAAGGATAGTTTCCATAACTCCTTAAAGTGCAACTACTACCTCTTGAGGTTCTATACAATATTATGTTAGAGCTTCATGAGTCTTAAATAGGCAAAACATCTCAATCATGCTAGCGTTCATCAAATTATACATGTTATTAAAAATTATAGGCTGAGTTGTTTCTAACTTAAGTTTCATATCTAAGGTCAAAACGAAAGTCATATTATATCTCTACTAATAAATTAAAGTATCATAAGATGCATAAGAAACATTATAAGAATCATATTTAGTTTTAAAGCACAATAAAAAAAATACAATTCATTTAGTTACAATCAATTGTATCATGTTTCAAGGCTGGTTTCTATGTACTCATCAAATATAAGATCTAAAAATATGGAGTTCTATAGTGGACCAAAATAGTATGACGCAAGTGAAAATTTTCAATGGTTTCCACCGTAGAAATATGGGGAATGATTAAAATAAACGGCCACCTAGGAGGGATAATTGGTTAGTTATTTGAAATTTTTTTAAAATGTAAACTATTTTTAATATTTAGCTACATGTATTTAGTTATGATGTAAAAATCTTTACATCATTGCAATTGCTACCTTATTCTCTCTACTACTACAAGTTTCTAATTATTTTTTAAAAGGTCCCGGATTGATTAAACTATAGTGATAATACATCAATTTAATTCTACTCTTCCCATCGTATCGGCCCTTTTCTTATTTTGCGATTGCCCCCATGACACAAGTTGGTGCTTCTTTGGTCGGACGATAAAGTTAACATGACATTGCTTATTGAGAAAAAGCTTGGTTTATGAGCTTATCTATTCTATGTTTTTTAAGATTAATGCAAAAGATTTGAGCTTATACATTCAGCTTAGCTAAACAACTCAAAAATTGCAAGAATTTAGTGCTTATTCTAGACATTAATTATGGCCTTAAAACATCTTATGTCTAACTTCAACTAATCCTATAACAAGGCCTCATCTTCTAAATAATAAAACCATCACCTCTTCCTTAGGGCACGAAAATTCCCAAGTCTTGGATCTTACTAATAAGATTGATATCTCTCTATGAAGCCCTTGCCATCTTTTCTAGCCTTGGGTCACCTCCTTCAACCTCAAGTTTGAATGAAATTATATTTTCTCCAACGCGTGCTTTTCAAGAGCACATTTTAATTATTGGGGAGTTTACACTTTGGCTCAAGCACAAGGAACAAGGATGAAAATGTTGTTGGTCCCGAATTAATGACAATTACTCAAGAGGGGAGGGGTGAATTGAGTATTTAAAAATTTACAACTTAAACAGAAACTTTACACCGGATTAATCTAGTCCCCTTTATGAAGAAACAAAATGAGAGCAATAATGTAAAGAGCAGAAACAAAAATGAACACACAAGATTTTATAGTGGTTCGGGCAACCTCCCTACTCCACTCTTCCAAGCTCACACCCCTTGTGACTTGGGTTCCACTATGTATTCCATGAATACAACTAGAGTCTCCACTCTCTTCTAGATTCTAGCTCTAGGGGGCATATACAACCACAGCACAAGTAAGTGACGAGTTCCACTCCAATCACACACTAGTTTGCTTACACTTGATCTTAGTTACCCAAACTAAATCAAGTTCAATACAACAAGAAATAACAAAAGAAAGTTTCTACACGTTACTGTTGTGTAGATGCAGATTTGGCGCAGAGAAGAACTTGTAGTGTAGGCTTAGAGATTCAGCAAGCAGCTCTTAGCAGTTTGAAGCAAGGTTCTTCTTCTAAAAATTGGCTTGATCACTTGAAGCTCTTAAAGATGGGAGTTATGCTCACTTAATGAATTCTCAGCTCTCCTCCTCGTTCATATTGATTGCCTTTTATAATTGTGGAAGGAATCCGAACGTTTGGAGGTAGGTGGCGCGCATTTAATGCGCCAACGTTCGAAAATTTTCCGACCGTTGCGACCCAAGTCGCAGGTGGAGTCGATTTCGGGTGCGACTTCGCCCAAGTCGCAGATGGAGTCGACTTCGGGTGCGACTTCGCTTGTTCGCAACTTCTTCAAGTTCCAGTCTGGGTCGACTTGGTCCTCGACTTGACCCAAGTCGCAGGTGGAGTCGACTTCGGGTGCGACTTCACCTCGGCAGCTTGCTTGACGAACTTGAAATCTTTGGAATGCTTTGCTTGCTTGAGTTTCTTCATGTTTAGTTGTTCTTCCTTAATTTATATCTCTTTGGACCCCTGTGTTATCATTCTGGCTTGATGTCCTTTAGCTCCATGATTTGTAGACCTTGAGTCATTGAGTCTTGAATCTTTTGTATTCATGAACAAGTCCAATATATTTTGATTTAGAATAGTTGAATTCATGCATCTTGCTTTCTTTGGACTTGGATTAGTCTTCATATGTTCCAAGTCAACCATCGAAGTCGACTTGATCTTCAACTTGACTCAAGTTCTACTTTGAAATCGATCTAATCCCCGATTTGGCTTCTGAAATTTCTGCCCTGTTCAACTGAAGTCGATACTGGAGTCGACTTGGTCTGCGACTTCACCCAAGTTGAATGCGGAGTCAACTTCGTCTCCGACTTTGGCAGCTCTGCTCCTTGATTTCAACTTTGGACAGAAATGACGCCTCCAAGTCGCGACTGGAGTTGACTTGGTCTGCGACTTCACCTAAAGTCGCAAGTGGAGTCGACTTGGGATGCGACTTCGGCAGTTCTCGTTCTCGATTTCAACTTTGGAAGGAAATGACGTTTCGAAGTCGATGCTGGAGTCGACTTGGTCTGCGACTTCACCCAAGTCGCAAGCGGAGTCGACTTGGGATGCGACTTCGGCACCTCTCATTCTCGATTTCAACTCTGAAAGGGAATGACGTCTGGAAGTCGCTTCTTGAGTCGACTTTGGGATCGACTTGGCCTAAGTCGAAGCCTGAGTCGACTTGGAAATCGACTTGACTTGCCATGCTTTATAATTTTCAAATTTATAACCTTAAGTCATTTCCACAAATATGTTAGTAACCAAAACTTACTCAAATTGATTTGTTAATTATCAAAACATAGACTTGGCTTATTTTCCACATGTTTCCAACAAATGTAATTTTCCAGTAGATCCTTTTGCAATTTTTTCTAAAAGCATCCTTGTCTAAAAAGTCCTAATGTTGTAGGCTCTTTTGGGAACAATTTCAATCTGTAATTTTGAGAAATAAATGCTTAATTATTCGAGCATTTTTATTGACCCTATAATTAAGTTTCAAATTGAAAGACAAAACATCTAATTCTTTTAACTATGTTTGAAAGAAATACCACAGAAGCAATTGTATTATGTTCTACGCTCTAATTTTACATATCCAAATATAAGACCCTTAATGAAAAGAGTTGAATACTAAAGTCTATTATTACTAATATTCTTTCATTGATATGATAATAAAATACATTAAAGATATTTTCACGACTTTACAAGTGCATGGGAGAGACCTATGTCTAACAAAAGATATAAAAATGAATGAGGTGCATGTCGCCATGCGTTGTGACTTAAAAGGATGGAGTACATGACATAACTCAAGTGAGTTTATACTTAGCCTGTCAACTAACATTGATTTAGTTTGAGATTAGTGAAGGGCTTGTCAGCTAACACTAATGACCTCATACAATAAGTTGACATATTTCTCACTTAATGTACACAACTCTTGAAGGTATATAGCAGACTAGCATATTTCGCATATAATTCTTGGAGATATATGGCAAGACAATACATTTTGCTTATAACTTCTAAAGATTACATAATAAGATATAGACTTTCATATACGATTTCTAAAGATACACAATAAACTGATGCATTTTGCATACGATTCTTTTAGATACATAATAAATTGATGCATTTTGCAAATGATTCTTGGAATAATTTTAGACAATTCTATTAGGAAAATCAAGTTTTACCAAAGGTTTTATGATAAGTCTCGAGCTAGATAAGATCTTATAAAAGACTCAAGCTAACATAAGCCAAACAAACAAAGAAACTTGGACTAAACTAAGTTGACTGAATAATATTTGAGCTAAAAAAAGATAACTATTTTCTAAGTTTTAGTTATTTAAATTTTTTATTATGTAATGTTTATGCTTGCATGGATCATGATAGATCTAGCATGGTCCTAATTTTGGTTTAATAAGAGAGTTTTTTTTATAACTTCTTCAATGCTTGGCAGCTTTACCCTTATTATATCACACATATCCATGACTTATGCTATCAAGTAGCAAGTCATACAGATCATGTAATCTATAATATCAAGGCCAAAGTGTTAGCATGGAACCAACTATGGTCACCTTTTGCCAAAGCAAGGGTAGAATCTGACATATAAATCTATCATGATCTAATTACTTAGAACATGAAAATCAAGTGGGGGCTGCCAAATCTAATTTGACAGCATAATGGCTTGACTTGAGCATGACAACTTTATTTTGACAGCACAAAGGGTTTTGTAGTGACAACTTAAGTTGAGCAACATGACAACTTAAAATTGTCCTTATAACAACTAGACTCATGCTAGATTGAGACTCATGTTAAGCAGCCTAACGACTAAATTCTGATAGCATAATGGACAACAAAATAACTAAAAATGAATAGTACAATTGCTTAGAAGAAGTGGAAAGAAAAGTAAAGAAGATGATTCACATAAGATATAAGGGAATAGTCTCAATCCTTTATTTTAGATCATCAAAGTTATATGGAGATCTTCCATAAAATACTAAGTCTCTCAGCCTCTCATGTATGTTTTAACCCTAAAGAAAAGGGCTAACAATATTACTAAGGGAATGCTTAAAAAATAGGCAGAGTAGAATGAGTGGGTTAGGATCAAGCCTTGGGAGTTGTGCCAATAGATAGCTTCCAACTTCCATTTATAACAGTCGCTAGGGTATTGCAGCTAAGTCACTTAGCAACGGTACCCACTCAACCTATCACCTTTTATTTTTAGATTGTAGTAGATATATGGTAGAGTTCTTAAAGGAGAGGGTACCATGGCTAAGTCCTTCAGCCACGGTACCTTGCTATTCCACTACCTTCCTTCTTTGTTATAAAACATGTGGCGGTCGTGCAGAATATCCTACTTGAGCACGATTGTTCATCTTCTTCCTCATACGGAGTCCATATTAGGGAATAAGATTTGAGTTGAATGGATTATAGCAGAAGTACAACAATAAAATATGATCAAGTAAACAAACACAAGATCATACATAAGAGACACAAAAATTTACGCGGAAAAGCCTGAGAGAAAAACCATGGAAAAGAGAGAACAATCTACTATGATAAACATGTTATAAAGATACGCATAAGAGATTCCCACTTATTCTCTAAATGCCTAACACACTTCCTCAAAGAATAATACCTTGATAATCCCCTCTTTCATATTCCAAAAGGACACCTCTTAAAGTTCCACTAAATCCTTAACTGAAACACGTATAAATAAAACTCCTTTGGGCTCTTACGCAAAACCAATACATAGTCCGAAACTCACACAACTAAAAATATGTAGAATAGTAGACACACATAACAAATCTTCACCTTAGCATAAATTTTGCATATAATATGTCAACTAACTTGTTTGAGTTGATTCATTATTTATCATGCTCCAACATGGCATGCACCATATCTCTCCACCTAAGAGATTACTACAACTTCATGCACAAACCAACTTGAGTCCACATTAGCTCCAACATCCATCCAGATATCAACCTTGCACTTGATCATGCATCAGTTATAAACAACATGAACTGCATTTGTTTCCCAACACCATCACATTCATAGGATTCTCAGGCTCTTCACAATCCAATGTCAATGTATTCTTAGGATCTCATAGTTACCGTCCAATGTGGAATTCAGAAAAATTCAATTTATCTCCTGCGCTCTCCATGCATTCTCAGCATCAATACAATCATATACTATTAAAATAATGTAGAACATGTTGGTCCCGAGTTTATGGCAACAACCCAAGAGGGGAGGGGTGAATTGGGTATTTTAAAATTCTTTACTTAAACATAAATTTTTTTTCTTTTTAATTTAATCCCCTTAATGAAACAAGCAGAAAATATGGAGAAAAATAAAACAGTAAAACACAGATAATCAAGCCATGCCAAGAGACACAGTTTTATAGTGGTTCGGACAACCTTCACTACTCCACTATTCCAAGTTCACACTCGTTGTGACTTGGGTTCCACTATTAGATTTCAAATACAACTAGAGCAGTAACTCTCTTCTACATTCCGGCTCTAGGGAGCTTGCACAAATACAACACAAGTAGATGACAAGTTACACTCCAGTCACAACACTACTTTGCCTTCACTTGGTTTCAATTTCCAATATCAAACCAAGTGGTAAACACAAATAATGAATCAACAGAAAGAACTACACTTTACAGGTTTGTGTAGGCAGTTTGTAGTGCGTAGAAGAACTTGTCGAGAGAGTAGAATGTTCAGCAATGGCGCTTTTAGCAACTTGAAGCACAGTTCTTCACTTGGAGTTGGTGTAGATCACTTTAATGCTAGAGAGAGTGGAAGGTAAGCTTATTGAATGCTTCTCTAACTCCTTGCACGTCCTCTTGAATGCTCTTTTATAATGGAGGAGTAAATTCGAACATTTGGTGGTAGGTGGCGCGCATTTAATATGCCAACGTTCGAATTTTTCCGACCGTTGCGAACCAAGTCGCATGTGGGGTCGACTTGATATGCGACTTCATCCAAGTCGCACGGTGGGGTCGACTTCGGATACCCAAGTCATAGGCTGGAGTCGACTTCGAATGCGACTTCGGTCTTCAGCTTTCACTCCAAGTTTCGTCTTCAGGTCGACTTGGTCTTAGACCAGATCCAAGTCGAAGGTGAAGTCGACTTCAGGTGCGACTTCACTATGCATGTGTATATATTGAAACTTTTGATTTCTTGCAGGTGATCTTGAAACTTCACTTTCCTCTCTTATCTTGTTCTTCATTTGATATTCTTGGTTTTTCTTGTTTAGTTTTGAGACTTAGCACATAACTCTACTCTTGAGATGTTCTTCCATATGGCCTTGATTTTAGGATGATTATCCTTCTTGATTTTGATGTCCAAATCTTTAGTATATAGTTTTTCCTTAATAACACTTCAACTTTGAAGGATTCTGACATGGTCATTTGCTCGAGTCGCTTGCCTGGGTCGACTTGAACTTCAACTTCACTCAAATCGTAGTTGGAGTCTACTTGGGTCTGCAACTTCACCTACGTTGCAAGTGGAGTCGACTTCGATTGCGACTTCACTTGTGTGAAACCCCGACAAAATACGCGTCATTTCGACATTGTAACCCTAGATTCTTTTGTAATTATTTTTATGATAAATGAAAATTTATGAATTATATTGATGGATATGTGTATTAGAGATTGAAATAATGTAATTGGAAATTTAACCCCGTGAATAGTGCCCACGAATAGTAAACGTGAATAGTAACTGGGGATTAAGACACGTGATTAAGGGTTAATCACTTGGATTAATTTAATCACAAAAAGACAAAATAGAGATTTAATCACTACAAGACGAAATAGCAATTCTTTTTTATATTTTAATCAAATTTTGGATTTTTATGGAAAATAAAGAAAAATTCATAAGTTGCAATCCGGGTGTCGGAATTTGATGAATTTTTTTATGGATGGTTAAAAATTCATGATGAACATGATGGATGGTTTAAGATGTGATTAAAATCACAAATTAAAGGTCAAGATGGAGTGTCAAATGGAGATCAAAAAAGTAATCTAACTTTTCATTAATTATGCATTTGACTTTTATTTAAAATAATGATTAAAAAATAAAATAAAATAAAATGGCTGCTGCAATGGCAGGGACGTGCAGGCTAGGAGTGGATAAGCTTGACCAAAATCCATGGCTCAAAATCATCATAATCATAAACCAATGGTTAGGATTGATTTAGCCTAATTAAATAATTTTAAAAATTAAAAAATAAATAAAAAAAATAGGGCTGAATAGGGTGGATGGAGCAGGAATAGAGTGGGCAGCTCTTGGCTCAAAGCATTTTTAAAAATTAAAAAGAAATACCAATTTATAATTAAATACCTCAAAGCTAGGGGTAAATTCTAAATTATTGAAAAATGCAACCCTATAAATAGGGCAGCAGGGTGGACGTCCATGGCATCAGCTCCACTTAAAAATTTTCAGTTCCCAAACCTTCCCACCCATCCAAGGAAGAAAAGGAGTAAGTTAGAGAGAGAAAGTGTGAGAAAAGAGGCGTATCTCTACTTCGGGTAAGTGATTTCTACCTAAATTTCATTTAGATGTTAAGTAGGGTAAAAATATTCTTAGATAATTCCTAAGCATGAGAAAATAAGTATAGATATAATGCTTAAATGGAATTATGCTAAAACATAAAAAATTTGGAGCGAAGATAGGGTATTCGGGAAGATAGCATATGATATGTGAAAATAATGCTCCAAAATTGATAAACGATGATTTAGGATATATGATTATGATAAATATGATGTTGGAATGATGATATATTAATTTTATAATTTTTATAATTAAGGATTATGCTTAAGTGAATTTATGTTGATTTTTAGTATATGGAGAAAATGATTTTTTTCGCCAAGTAAATGATGATAAATTCAAAATGTATGAAATGTCCTATGATATACTAGGCATAAGCTATGTCATGGTATTTTTATTTTTGAAACCTATGAACAGTAACCACGTCTCAGTGAATAGTAACTTCGGATGAACAGTAATCTGCTACAGTGTGATTTTGGAGAAAATTTGAGATCGATATTTAAATATAGAGATGAAAATTTTGAGGAACCTATGGATAAAAATATCCATATAAAGAAATAATGCCCAAATATTATAGAGCATGCATGAGAAGCAACTTGAATAGAAGAAATAAAATTATCCTTTTTCCTTGAATAGGAAAAGGAAAAGAGAAGGTTGAAGACACCCACTGAGAAGGTAAGCAAGTTATATGTTTTGCAAATTATTTCCAAAATACTTAAAATTGTTTGTGAATTGCTTTATGAAATTTATTTAAGGTTGGCCATACCTATAATGCTTTACATGAACTGAAATGTGTTTGTTAAATTGTTTATTAAATGCTTTTTATGAAAGTGTTTATGATTTGCAAATATCATGATGGAATGTGTATGTAAATGAGCATGTGCACGAGGAATAGGCCTTAGTCGAGGTAGTAAGCGGACCGGATGTCCCTCTCGCTATTGCCAAGTCGCTTAATAAGCCCAGGCCGGCGACGACCTCCCTGAAATGGGAGCATGTATGGGATGGGCGCCTAGCTAGCGTTGCATCCAAAGGAATGTCATGAATGCTATGTATGTACTGCTGTTGCATTTTATGAAATGCATGAAAATGATTGAAAAATTATGTATGGCTTACTTACTGAGTATTATTACTCACCCATGCTTTTTCAACAACAGACAGGAAATGATGATGAAGGCAGCATGCCAAGTGTTATGTAGTTTTTGATATAAATGATATGTAAACTTTATGTAAAGACAACGATGATAATTTTGAGATGGAAAGGAATATTTTTATTTCAATGAAAATGTTTATGGAACAGTTTTTGATCATAATTGTGTTATTTGAAATATATTTCTAATTGGATGAATGATGAGAATTTTTCATGCATTGATGATAAAAAAAATCATGTCGAGTGATCAGGGCAATAATCCTGAGTCACATTTATTAATCAAAATGATCCCGGAGTGAGGCTTCTAGGCATCTTAGTTCGGGGCGCCACAACCTGTCTTCGTGCCCAAATTCAACTTTGAACATTTAGTGCGTTTGAAGTCGATTCTAGAGTCAACTTGGGTCTGCAACTTCACCAAAGTCGCAGGTGGAGTCGACTTCGACTGCGACTTCATCTGTCTCCATGCCCAATTTCAACTCTGGAACTTTTTATACATTTGAAGTCGATTCTTGAGTTGTGGCACCCCCAACCCGAGCGTCACATCCTGAGCCTTACCCAGGATCGTGATTGCCTGGTAAATATGATTGGGATTGTTGCCCTATCACGCGGTAAGATTTAATGGATATTTATCCATTTAGCCATTATTTCTTAAGAGTTAATTTTTTGTTATTTTCCGTCAAGTACTCATTCAAGCTAACTTTGCCCTGATATACACATTTTATATCATATATTATCGTAGAAATTCATAACATGCTCAACATCCATTGATACTTGTTCATAAAACACAAGTTACAAAATAGATCATATATGATCGTCAAGATAACAAATATTAAGTCATTATACAACCATTCACTATAAGCGACACATATAAGAAATCATCAAGTTTTACATTCTTCCATGCCCAAATTTTTGTTCCTTTGTCCTCTCATTCTTTCACCAGTCTATGGGTTTGGAAAACAAAACGTGAGTTGAAAACTCAGTAAGCAAGCTGCATATTTTTCAGGCAACTCATTTTGAAGGCAATAATTTTCATTTAAAACATCTTGAAAAGCAAAACCTTATACCCTCTCGAGGGTATATCATGAAAACATGCTCCTTATACCCGTCATGGGTATATCATTACATGCAATGTATCATACATCATAAGAGGGAAGCTAGCTAGGCGACCATCCGTCTCCGTCTTCTCCAATCTCAGGGAGGGCGCCGCCGGCCCTTGGCCTTTCTTAGCGACTTGGCCACACCAAAGGGAGATAATCGGTCCGCTTATACCTTTAAGGTGGACATAATTCCTAGTGCACATGAACCATTCTTGACATGCTAGCATGATTTTTCATTTATGAATTCATATGACAATATTTTTCATAAACAAATAAAACAGTTATGCAAATCAGTTAGAAAATAAAAAGATCATTTTAACACATGTTGAACTAAGGAATGACCATCCTTAAATGCCTTAGAAATAAATTCAAATATCATTTGCTAAACCAATTGAAACAGTTAGAACATCATTTGCATGATTTGAGAATAAGTTGAAAAACAAAAATCATTTAGAAATTTGCTTGTTTACCTTGGTCACGTTAGCTTTCCGAGTCAAATTTTTCTTTGCCTTTGCCTATACCTATAAGAATGACATAACATTCATATAATTTCTATTTGTTTGCATTCAACTTAGTTTTCCAACCTTTTTTCATTAACATTCATAATCCACTTGAATTCCAAGTCGGGTGTACATACACAGTATAACTTATGCATCGTACCATTCATTACACCACATATTCAATACCCATATTTAGGGTAACATTCATATATATATCATAACACATTCATTAGTCAACATATGGAGGTTTATTACTCCCTTTTATCATTTTTCACATATTTTTCATAATTTACACATTGTGCTCATTTTTAAGCACTTAGTTGATGTATTAAATCTCATATATTAATCTCAAATTTTGAAATTATCCAAACAGGAATATAATTCACATGTTTCATCTTATTTTCATTCATTTTTTCATTTTAACAACTCACATAAACCATTTATCATTTATTCATGCTTATCTCTCCATACATGTCCATTTTACAACACATAGATCATGTGTTTCTTAAAAATTTTCAAATTCGCAAATTGCTTTCTAATTCAGCATGATTAAAATCCTTAATTAACACTTTATTTAGTATATTTGTATGAAATTTTAATCCACTAATCATAAGGTTCTAAAACAGTAACTTTGGGACCCGTTTTATACACTTTCAATGTCCCTTTTGATACTTATACCAAAATAGATTTTTAATCTCTTAATTTTAGCAACTAATCATATTTTTCTAAACCCAAATTTAGAGTATTATCACATATTCAAAGTTCATAAATTGGTTGCTTCCAAAACAGCAACTTCTCATGCACGTAGGGTACCATTCTTACTCCTGTTTGGACGTTCCTATGTATGCCCTAAAAATCAAATTTAGGGCAATCTTTCCTAAGTTATTTTGAATGTCCAAAGTACCCTAGGTTTAGAGTAATTTACCCTCTTAATCATCTATAAATCATTTAGGCTAATTCATGTATCATACTTTATATAGAAATATGAAAATCGGGTCATACTTGTAACCCTAATCCTTATCCTTTCTAGGGTTCATGTCTTATACCCAAATTAACATATATAATTCATTTAATCATGAATCATAACATAATCATAATAACAAATCAAAACAGCAACATCACATATGAGTTTAAGGAAATTTCAGCTAGGTTTATCAACTCATATTCAATCCTAATCTCCATTTTCTTCCTCTTAAACCCTTGATTTCATTCTTGTCATTTAATCCTCATTCAATACCCTAATCAAAGGCATCATTAATCATCCTTTAAGAGTTCATTATGAATCATATTCATTACTCATAAATTGAGGTAGAAAATAAGGTCTAAATGATTCAAAACTCAAGATAAACTTACTTGAATTGAATCGCACTTGAGCTCAACTTCTCTAGCTTGAATTCCTTGCTTCCTTTCTTTTTTTTTCTTTCTCTTTTTCTCCCCTTTTTCTTGCCCTTTTTCTTGATGAACAAGGACGTGCACAGGTGCTATGGTTTAGGGGCTTTGCTCCTTGAAATTTTTTTCTCAAACACCTCATACACATGTGGACGTCTACCCTTATATATAAGCTGGATTTTTCAGCTTTGTGGCCCCACTTGCCACATCAATTAGAGGGTAATTAAAGTATGTTTATCCCATTGATGACATAACACAATATGCTCCAAGTAAATTAGAAATTATCTAGGTGAAAATCCATCAAATATCATAGCATTGATGACCTTCAAGCTGTCCACACATTGACGTCCAATTGCAGCAGCCTTTTTGCAATTTTTTTTCACAAAATGCAGCTTTATTTAATGGAAATTTAATTACCCTAGATAATAGCTTACTGAGGGGTCCAAAAATCCAAAAATCTAAAAATTTGCCTTGGACGTCCACCTCTTCCTGGCTCCACCTTGCTATCCACTTGTGATCATGTCCACATGGCCTTGATTTTGACATCTTTGGCCACAAATTTCCACTTAATTTAATAGCTCATTTACTAACCTTGATTCCCTAGCTATCTTAGGTGTGTATTTTATCCTTGGACGTGAACAGGTTGCCACCTCCATTACTTCACTTGAGCTATCCCATTAGCTCCTTAAATCCAACATTAAAGCAGGGGATTTTTTCATGGATTTTATCATTTTACAAAATTCATAAAATCTCCTGAAATTTACCTCCTTTTGACACCTCATTTTTGCATTTAATTATTTAATTAATTTCTTTAGCTTTAACATAAATGCAAGCCACTTTAAGGGTGCAAAAAGTCAAAGGTGCACACCCTTTTTCATGCAAGCATAATCCCACCATAATCAGCTTGATCAAATCCTTTTATAGCATTAATCTCATAATTTTAACCGTTCATTTCAAATTTCGTCTCAATCCGACTTTTCTATCTCAAGTTATGATAATTTGAAATCATCTTTGAATTTTGGATGGAAATGATTAATTATCACCCTAATTCCATCAAAATTTTTATAATCCAATCTTTTCATAAGATTGGGCACGAAATTATGAATTTCCTATCATTTTTCAACTTAACTCTATAATTAGCCTTCTAATTTCCATTAATCATATTATGAAAATTAAATTAATTATTCATGGCACACTAATACTTTTCAATCCTCATTAAGCCACTTTAATCATATTGACCCATATCAATTGATAATGATTGATTTAATCATCATTCACAACCATTTGCCCTAATTGCAATAAATCATCAAAATTTCAAAGAAATCATTCATAATTCAATCAAATCATACATGAATCATTTTTATATGTCAAATGCATATACATGAATTCTATGTGGGTTGGGATTTTACAATCCTCCCCCTTTATAACAGGTTTTGTTTCGAAACCATCTATCCTTTAAACAGTTGGGGTTATTTCTTTTCTACTTCTTTTTTTAGCTCACATGTAGCTTCGCTTTTGGAATACCGGTTTCATTGAACCTTTGCATATTCAATTTCTCTATTCCGAAGCTTCTATACCTTATGATCTAAGATTCTAATTGGTCTTTCCTCATAGTTCAAATGATCCTGGATCAGTAGGTTTTCTGCTACTAGTACATGAGTCGGATCCGAGATATATTTCCTAAGCATAGAAATATGGAAAACGTTATGTACTAAGGCTAGTGCTGGAGGTAAAGTTATTCTATTGACCAATTTTTCAATCTTCTTCGACACTTCAAATGGTCTGATGTACCTGGGATTCAACTTGCCCCTTTTCCCAAATTTTATAACTCCCTCGAATGGCTTGACCTTTATGAACACATGTTCGCCAACTTGGATATTCAAATTCTTTCTTTTGCAATCTATGTAATTCTTTTGCTGACTTTGGGCTGTGAGTATATACTGGCGAATAACTCATACTTTATCTGCTATTCGTTGAGACAAATCTGGGGCTAGCTTTTTCTCTCCAACTTTTTTCCAGTTTAATGACGTTTGATACCGTCGTCCATACAATGCTTCAAATGGGGTCATTTGAATACTAGCATGATAGCTATTATTGTATGCAAATTCTGCTATAGGTACATATTCATCCCACGAACTTCTAAATTCAAATGTGCACATACGAAGCATGTCCTCGATAATTTGATTTACTCGCTCCGTTTGTCCATCTGTTTGGGGATGAAAAGTTGTACTAAACTTGAGTTAGGTGCCTAAGGTTTCGTGTAAACATTTTCAAAATCGAGATGTAAATGTCGCGTTCCGATCAGAAACTATTGACTTAGGCACTCCGTGTAGACTTACTATTTCTTTATAGTATACTTTAGCCAACCTTTCTACTGTGTAGGTCCTCTTTATGGGTATAAAGTGAGAAACCTTGGATAACCGATCTACTATCACCCATATAGAGTCGTTTCCTATCTGAGTCTTGGGTAATCCTTTGATGAAATCCATTGTAATATCATTCCACTTCCATTTAGGAACTTCAAAGACTGTAACTTTTCAGATATTCGTTGGTGATCATCTTTCACCTTTTGACAAGTTAAGCACTTAGCTACGTATTCAGCGATCTCTCTTTTCATGTTATTCCACCAATATGCTTTCTTGAGATCCTGATATATCTTAGTGCTCCCCGGATGAATGAAAAATGATGAAAAATGCATCTTTTTGAGTATCCGTTCCTTTAACTCTACTATATTAGGTATGCAAAGGTGGCCTTTATACCGATACATACCTTGTTCATCGACAGCAAATTCAGTCAACCCCTTTTTCTTCATATTTTCCACATTTGCATGTAGGTCTATATCTTTTTGCTTCGTAGTCCTGATCTGTTCAAATAGGGAAGATTGTATGTACATTTGTGATAACCTTGTTTGAACTCCAGGTGGACAAACAATCAATTCTAATTGTCTTATTTCTTGAAGCAACCCTTCCTGCACTATGCTGGTGTTCCTGCTCAACGCATCAGCTACCACGTTTGCCTTACCTGGATTGTATAATATCTCCAAATCGTAATACTTTAACAATTTGAGCCATCTTTTTTGCCTGATATTCAGCTCCTTTTGAGTGAAAATATATTTAAGGCTCTTATGATCTGTATAGATTTCGCATCTAGCACCATATAGGTAATGTCTTCATATTTTCAAGGTAAACACCACTGCTGCTAATTCTAAATCATGAGTGGGGTAACTTACCTCATTGGGCTTCAACTATCGCAATGCATAAGTTATCACCTTTCCTCTCTGCATCAGCACATATTCTAAACCCCTTCTTGAAGCGTCGCTATAAACCACAAATCCTTCATTTCCTTCGGGTAGGGTCAGGATAGGCGCTTTTACCAACTGTTGCTTCAATTCTTGAAAACTGCGATCGCATTCTTCAGACCATACATACTTGACTCCTTTACAGGTCAACCTTGTTAATGGGAATGATAATTATGAAAAACCTTCAACAAACCTCCTGTAATATCCTGCCAATCCTAGAAAGCTTTGGATTCTGTAATGGTCGTCGGCCTTTGCCATTTCAAAATTGCCTCAATTTTCTGAGGGTCGACCTGAACACCTTTTTCTGATATTATGTGTCCCAGAAATCCTACTTGTTTCAACTAAAATTCACGTTTCTTTAACTTGACATATAATTTTTCTCTTCTCAACTTCTCCAATACTCTTTGTAAATGAATTTCATGTTCTTTCTCCGTTTTTGAGTAAATAAGGATATCGTCAATAAATACCTCCATAAATTGATCGAGATAGTCCCAAAATACCTTATTCATCATATCCATGAATACAGCAGGGGTATTAGTGAGCTCGAAAGGCATCACTAAAAACTCATAATGTTCATACCTAGTTCAAAAGGCTATCTTGTGAACATCAGTTCTTAACTGATGATGCCCTGACTGTAAATCAATCTTAGAGAAAGTTGTAGCTCCTTGCAATTGATCGAATAAATTATCGATCCTAGGCAAATGATACTTATTCTTCACCGTGACTTTATTTAATTCCCTGTAGTCGATACACAATCTCGTACTTTCATCCTTTTTCTTTACAAATAATACTAGAACTCCCCAAGGCGATACACTGGGTCTGATAAAACTTTTGTCTAATAGCTCCTATATTTGAGTCCTCAACTCATTCATTTCAGCCAGTGTCATTCTGTATGGAGTCTTAGATATTGGAGCTGTACCTGATATAATATCTATAGTTATATCCATCTCTCTTAGTGGAGGTAATGTGGTCAATTTTTTTTGGAAATATATTAGGAAATTCCCTAACCACAGGAATTTGGTTTATTTCTACCTCCATGCCTTTCTCCACATTAACTGATACCAGATAAGCTTGACACTTTTGACAGATCATCTTGACCGCTTTAATGGACGATATCAGTATAGTCGAATTTTTAGGCCGTCTCAACTTCCCAATGGCTATTTCTTTTTTTGGAGCTGCTTCAAATTGTACCTTCTTATTCTTGCAATCAATAGTAGCTCCCCATTGAATCAACCAATCCATACCCAATATCACATCAAATTCAGTCATAGGTAATAGGATCAAGTTGACTTCTAAAATCAATGATCATATCCTAATTGGGCAGGCTTTGCATACTTGGCTAGTGCTAGCTAACCTATAAACAGGGGATTCTATGTAGATTATCTTATTGGTCTCCTCTACCGGTAGTGCATGGGTGGCTACATATTGGCATGCTATGAATGAGTGACTAGCACCTGAATCAAACAAAGCTACTGCCGAATTTTCTAAAATATAAACCATACTTGTGACCACCTTTTCTTCCTGCTCTTGTGACTCTGTCTGAGTCAAGACATGCATTTGTACCGGATTTGTAGAGGTTCCCTATTTACTTGCCGCTCCGTGTATCCTGAGTTGTTTGGGTCTTCCACGTCCTTGTGACGTTTGTGCCTTATTTGGGCAGTTCGGAGCAATGTGTCCTATTTAATCACAAATGTAACATTTAATGATCCTTGCTTCACCCGTCCTGCACTCCTTCGCTATATGGCCAGTTTGTCCACATTTATAGCACCGATTTGAGCCTTCAAGCACTCGCTGTATGATGCTTGTAATATTTTCTGCATAAAGGCGGGCTTTTCTTCTTTGGGGCTCCTTTTCCTCTTTTCATACTTCTCTTCCTAGCTTTTTCCTTCCCCGTTTCCATTTTCTTCGTACTTGGACTGAACATCCTTGACCCCAGTCTCAATTCTTGTGTTCTTAATGCCTCAATCTCTAATGCTCTTGCCCTCTCGAGACTTGAAGCATAATCCTTGATTAGCAGA